>MJUU01002998.1:22090-37203 GCA_002080025.1 Modiolus philippinarum | reverse complement strand
TTTTTTTTATATATATACTTTTACACCAGTTTCGATTTATGGATTTCAAACTGCTTTGTTTATATCTGCACTGAAAAATACAGGTTGTCCAAATGGTTATATGCATAAACTTAATTCTCAGTGACTTAATAAATGACAAAAGGGATGTTATGGGTTCCACCATTTTATTACCATTGGGCCGATGCCTCTCCTAGAGGACTATTAGTCCCCTTTTATCTTAATTTAAGGTTTTGATGCTAAGGAGCATTCCCCACTTGCATAGTTATGTCCTTATCTGATTTTTGCAAGAAAACCGATTTTATTTGCCATTGGAAACTTGTAATATCTAAATTTACTTTACTACTTTTGGATTATGACTTTCCATGTTATTTGATTTTAATGCTGCTGATGAGAGGTTAAACCTTGAAACACGTGTACAGCATAACGAAATTAACTGTTTTTAATGCAACTTCGGTATTTTTTTTTTGTATTTTAAGAAAATAATTTAAACTAAGGAGCATCTCTCTCTTTGCATAGCTCTGTCTTTAGCTTATTTTGGCTTTTCTATTTAGATCCTTCCATAATGTTTGCTTTTCTATTTAGATCCATTGGTAATTTGTACTCCATCACCTTTTAAACATATGATTTCCTAATATTTCGATTCCATCTCTACTGAAGCTCTAGATCTGTCATACGGAATGTATATATTTCAATTTGAACGATTCGCACGCGTTTTTTACACTCTTGTCTACTTTCATGAACATAGCCTTGCTATCACATCCGAACTCTTACATTAAGATTACAGATTTCAAAAGATTATAAATACATTTAAGAAGATCTATAAAAGTTATGAACATCAGACATCAAAATATGACGCGACGCGCAAACAGCTTATTATTTGGGCAATCGTCCTCTATTGTGAAGAAATATTGCCATAAACTGATAAAATCCGAAAAAGCAGGAGCTTTTCATGGTTGCATTTTGTAAATTCTTTACTTTATTGGAGATATGGTTGGCATATTCTGTGAGAATCCTTAACATAATGTACCTTGCCTGGCCTGTAACAGAAACTGCCGATTTCTACTTAAGTATATGATGTTTCTTTACCAAATCCTTTGGAAAGTTTCGAGTTTGAGTTTCTATAATAATGCCAGCAAGACCCCGATTACTCATTCAAACATTTAAAGAAGTAGAACATTAAAAATATTGATTTTTTTCTGATAATTTTCATGCCATGTAGGGTAAAAAATTTCAGATCCATACGTGAAAGATTTGTTCACATGTATCAACAGTATGTCTGAAAACATGGCCATAAAAGAAAGGGTGACAGACTCCGAGAGAAAATAACTCACTCTGACATGGTCGTCGTACGTTCTTGGTACAGTTTTGACTATAAACACGAGTTTTCTTACAGCTGTTTCGGCTTAGCATGTTGTAAACAAATTACCTAGTTTGCTAGCTATGTTTGGTTACCTATAAATGTGTATTGATTTTAATAACAAACTCAGCTGTCCAATCAGAAACCATATTTAAATGACTCTGGTCAATCAAGCTTGAGAGTCGCACCTCCAGGTAAATTATAGACTATTCCAGATTGTATCAGAAAGACAACATTTGACTTCATTGAAAGCTTGCAAACAAGTACGATGTATGAATCTAAGTACTTTATCCCCATTATAGCTATTATAAATATCAGAAATCAACGGTGGCAAATATACTTTAAAATAGTCAAGATCACTGAATCATGAACCAAAAGAATTTGTAAACATAAATATTAACACCTCAGACCAGGAGAGGCAAATTATATCTAGTCATTTAGCAGCTTTAGAAACCAAATATGAAAACTTACATCCATATAAAAACTGCATAAAATTGTAACTTACAGACAGACAGACAATAAATAATACTAAATATAAATAAGTTTTATTTGAGTTTGCATGTAAATATAACAAACAACCTAAGCTCTATATAGTTTTAACGGAAAAAAACAGACAAACTGACACCTTTATCACTATATATCAATAAATCAGAAATATAATTTTCACCTAGAAATAAATAAGATAACTTTATTTCTCATAAACCAATTTACAGAGGTAACATTGTAATCATGCCATTAAATTATGAAAAAGGTCTATAATCCCTTCATCAAGGTGTGAATATTGCCTTAGGCATGTTGGACATTTAACTACATGGATCAATACACATTCTTAGGGTAGAAAGTTCGCAAACTTTGATCCTACATGCTAACCTGTAATGGCTGTAACTCACTTTCCAATAATAAACTTCAATGATTGTTTTAAATGGCCTTTAAAGCCGAGAAATTAATAGTAATTTGTTAAGTTTCCATTACATTTGTATTTAATTAACTATCTAATTTTCAGAACTCCAAAATATTTTTTTTAGTGTAATAAGTATAGCTTTAATTTGCTCCATTAGTTATGTCTAAACAATTTGAAAATAGAAAATCGTCTTCAATGTCATTAAAACTGTACAATGCAGGAAAAGGTCAAATTCGTTTTGGAATGACATCATATTCATCAGTGAAAATTAAAATTATGTTAAACATAAAAAGTACAATTATTAAATATGCCAACTAGGCAAAAAATACACAAAGTAAACTGACAGCCCCCTGAGATAACACATGGAAACGTTAAGCTTATCTAAAATGGGACCTTATATGATAATAAGTCTTAACGAGTTAGATATACTACTCAAAAAAAAACCAATACACAGGTTTTATCAAAAATAATATTTAACTTTCTGACAGAAAATCATAATTCAAAGACAAAATGCTTATTTTGCACCTTAGATTTAATACTATACCCAAATATGTCTCTTACAATTATTGAACCCCTCTCGGTTCAAGGTCAAGGTATAAAGAATTGCCAAAGTGACCGGGTGAAAGCCCCTTCTTGGAACTTACCAAGTAAATATGTCAATGGCACAAGGCACAAATCTTCGAATAGTGGAAGACGTCTGCTCTGTCGAGTATCTGGTTATCTAGTGCGCGTAGGTCTTGGTTCACGGGTCCTACTTCCGGTCAGGTTAAAGGTTGCAGATTACTACGCCAGCCTTATCAGTCCAACAAAATTTTTGTTTTCAGACGTAAATATGTCTACATTGTACATCTTCCTCTTATCCAATTGTCACATTTTCGAACCGACTAAGTTGACAATTTGTTACTATGACGATAATGAATTACTCTGGCATATTATCATGTCATCAGTGCAACACACGTGTTGTGCGATCTTCACGTTGCAACATCATACAGTACCTGTTGCCACCTGTTTTATCATTTGATGAACATGTTTGCTTTAGATAAATCATTTTGTGTTTTAAGATTGTTCTTCTTTTCAAATAACAGTGCATAATCGACGGTCTGACAGCGCTAAGTCACTGTTCACGTTGATTTTAGATTGCACGGGGCATCGAAGTGAGGGTTGTTTTCAAAATTTCAAAATAAAAATGGTATAGCTGGCCACGATTAAAAGGTAAAAAACACAAAAATATACAAATTAAAAAACATATAAAAATGAAAACAATATAAAAAAATGAAAACAATATAAAGAAGGGAAGACTGCCCAACGTTTCGGCCGTATGGCCTTCGACTAGGGGACTACCGGGCTGAAATAATGAGAAGAAGATGGAAATGACGAGAGAAGGTAGACCGAAAGACGTGTCACAGATATTACCTGTAAAAATGATAGACTGCTTCTTCACATTCATGCCAAAGGGTCGAGCAGTTCCAAGAAAATGGATGATTTTTTTGTTCAATGAACTGTCGTTTTTCACCTGCACTAGTTTGTATAAGGACAGTAATATGCATGTCCAGTATGCTGTGGTTAGCTCGCCGAAAATGTTCACCTACTGGGCAATCCTTTCCATTGGTGACGTTCTGTTTATGTTCGACAAAGCCATCACCCAATCTTCGGCAGGTCTCACCCACATAGATCATCATACAGCGTTTACAGCCCACAGCATACACAGTAGTATTCCCTTCTTTATATTGTTTTCATTTTTATATGTTTTTTAATTTGTATATTTTTGTGTTTTTTTTACCTTTTAATCGTTGCCAACTATACCATTTTTATTTTGTTTCACAGTTAATGTGTGGCCATCGCACAACATATATATTTTAATATTTCAAAATTTCAGGATGGTAAACTGTTAATTTGTTTAAGTGTCCCAATTATTGACATCAAACAATTTAAACAACAAATACCGAGGTTACTGTAAATTCAGTTTCTTCATATGCGCATATGTCCCTTCAGTGCAGATCAAATCAAAATATTTGGCAGTCCATATAACGAAACATGTGTAAAATCTAAATCATCCACCAGTTAACGAAGAACTCGATCATTGGGCGAAAAACTTCCAAACGGGATTTCGATCGTATCCGTTTCGCAATTGATTTGAAAAGGGAATAAATAAATGCATACATCAATACACTAAAATAGAAATATTATATTGCGAAAAATAAAAAGTAATTGTGTAATGTAATCGTTTCTTTTTTTTCTGTTAAAATATAAGAAATATTGTCAATGTTGTGATTAAATCACATTTCACCTTTAATGTATCTTTTGCTGCACTAATTGCTGTAAAGATATATGGAAAATATATTAATTTTCCCAAAACGTTGTCTCTATCTGATTGTCGAAACTGTAGAAAAATTAGAAAAAGAGATAGCAATGGCATGGATGGAAACAAAATTTGGAATTGAATGAAAAAGATAATAGGAAACACCTACAGTGGCCAACAAATACAGTTACATGGCACAATCTAGAAACACCTGCACAGGACAGAACAAATCATAGACAAAAGGGGAACGCAAACAATGACAGGAACTCGGGACAGTCGGACTTGGTGCCGGCACTAGCAAAAGCCAGCTGTAGGATTAAATTGGTTTATGGGTACCCAAACCTGCTTTTACCCTGTCCCTTTTCCCTTTAGTATAATAAATATACCAATAAAACCCAGTAAAACCTTTCTACCAATACAGGAAGAATTCTAAATTAATGATCACAATCTTGAAAAGGAGGAGGGACAAAACTTTCGAAGAGTGTTGGCCGCTAAACTGCCGGCTAGCTCAAGAAGTTTATGCTGCTAGTAAAACACTGTTGCTCTACAAAAGAAAAATCAAATTTGACACTTTCCATAGTATTTGGCTTAGAATCACCATGTATTTAAGTAGACACTGGCAGTATCAGCGAGAGGCCGGTATGCGTGTAAAACCCTCAGTTTACTGGATCAAAAAGTCCATTTAATGGACATATGCAGAATATCCTGTCGATATCCCGCTATAACGTAAGAATGTAAGTTATCTCCCAGCTTTTATGTGTGTTTTATATCAGTTTATTGCATTCTTAACAATATTTCCGTAAACGAGGATGAGAAATGATAATGAGCTGATTGCAAGTGACACCATATTTTGATATCAAATGTTCATATCATCTGTGGAAGCATCGAATAAAGAGCAGAAAAATCATAATTTTCGATAGACGAAAGTGTAATTTTGGTTTTTGGATTGATTGTAATCTATCTAAAACCTAAATAAATTTTTTTACTCTCCAAAATTAATTTACGCCAAAGTTTTTCACAGTATTTCATATCAACTCCTTTACACAAGTGATTGATGGATAAGTAGTTGCTCGATGTCGAAATAAAACTATGCTTGTAAGGACTTTTGTGAATTTTATTAACGCAGCGCATTGTCGGCAAGGTGTTATCTTTGCATTTCTGGGCATTTCTTTATCTTTGTAAAGCTGTTTGTTGAGCGCTTGTTCGTCACAATTGGTACTTATGAAAGTGTTAGACTTCGACAATTCGTTTTATTTGACATCGACATAGGATTTCTTTCAAATGATACAAAATGTAGCAACGTTGTTGGAGGCTTATCAGGTACAGGCATATATTTTCTTGCCCAGATCTCTCAATTTTGAAGGTATTATCGAATATATGAATATTATGCATCGTATAATCGTATGTCAGTCCCCGAGGGTATTCACCAACCCAGTAGCCAGTACTTCGGTGCTGGCCCGAAAACCGATTTTATTTGAAAATTTTCAATATCCAAATTAAAAAAAAAATTTGTTTAAACCCAAGGAGTATCTCTTTCTTGCATAGCTCTGTCCTTTGCTGATGTTTGCTTTCCTATTTGGATCCTTTTGGTGATTTGTTCTCTGTTTCGATTCATGGATTTCCAGGTGTTTTGATTTTATCTGAACTGATGAGATATAAGTTGTCGGGATGCGCGTGTGCAGAATCTGGATTCACAGTAACCTCGGTATTTTGTTATAAACAATACGAAATTGATTCAACTCTGAATATTGCCTTCTTCCAGATCCACTCTTCTCAAGTGTATAGGTAGGCGGAAAATGAACTTTCCGTTATATTTCTATCTTTTATAAATTAAGATCATATTGGGCATTTGTTCTCTATCAGTTTTTTAACATCTTTGAGTTAAAGGTCTTTCAATGGTTTAGAATTTATTTGCACTAAAGAGACATAAGTTGTCGAAATGCGCATATGCAGAAACAAAATTCATTTAGTTATTTAATCTACATGGTGATTAATATTAATTTTGGAACACTTACAGGAGCACGTATTTAAGGGACCGACCATTTAACTTGAAGGGGGGGGGGGGCTATGGTTTTTTTCTAAAAAAATATTTTGGATCTGATTTTATGTGAAAAAAATATTTTGGCTGCCAAAATGATGAAAAAAAAATTTCTGAATGAGGCTTTCTGCCCCAAAAAATAATGTTAATTTTGAAAAAAAATATTTTGTTGATGTGATTTCAAAAAATAAATAATTTGTTTCGCGCGAAGCGCGAAAAAAATTTTCTGTCCAGAAAAAAAAACCATAACCCCCCTTCAGGTTAAATGGTCGGTCCCTAAGTAACCATTTGATTTTATGGGAGAGGGGCTAATCTTTTATACTGTATTTTTATGTGCAACTTCTGTCTTGGCTTTTTATGTTTGTACCTTGCCCTTTTTAACCTTTATGGTCATCCTGAATTTTTTTATCCATTGGGTACCATACAGTCTTCTTTATTAAAATGTGACCACAGCCCCCCTCAAAGCAATTGTCTTTTTTCTTTTGTTTCATTCTTAGCTTACCTGCTTTCAGGTGTTAAGTAGTATTTGAATAGTAGTATTGGAATGATTACAATTTGAGATTCTTTTTGAACGATTTGTTGACCCATTCGTTTTTACGTAAAATTGATTCTTTTTAGGTACCTCAGAATAAATGCAGAAGAGATATCGGCAATCTTTTGGTGGAAATTATAAGATGGCTTTTGGGGGATATAGATAGGCTCAGATGACAAGAGAGAAAAGTTCCTAAACATATATTCGAAAAAACGCCAGGGTACATAAGTTGTCATTGGAGAGGACATCAAAACATTCATACATAATGGTGGAATCGAATAAAGTAACTTTTTACAAGGATTTCACGTCACAAGGACTGTTTATTGGTATCTAAATATAATTTACGTTTAAGACGAGCTACATGACAGCATGACAAAACCTGGATGTATGTTTTCCTTAGGCTGCTTTTCAGTAAAATAACTACATACAGACATATCAAGGGTTGAGCGAGGTTTAAATTTTAGTGTATTTTTTTTTTTTTGCAAATTCAAATATATAGCACAATAATTCATTTAGTTGGGTCACTTTTATTTCCCCAATTTCCATTTTCATAACAACAGTGGCTCCTCAACCTTAAAATAAGTAATACACCTTTACAATCCATCTGTGACATTTCTTCAAAGGAGCACTTACATATAGAAACGGGGTAATACCATTTATGATACTTAATTGAGCCAGAATTTATGTTCTCTTCCTATTTACTTTTAAATTATCTTGTTGTCTAAAAATTTACAACATCATTTGAACAAGTTATTACAAGTAATAGCCCCTCTTTTCAGCCATATATTTAACAAAATGACCATATACATTACAGTTACAAATTAAATAATATAACTGCCTAAAGTGAAAAAAGATACAAAATATTCATTTTTAGCAAACTGTCAAACAAAAGCATGTTTAGTTCACAGAAACGTTTAAACAATTTAACAAACGAAGGAAGTTATTAACTGACCTAAAATGACCCCGTATCCACGAGAAAAGAGAAACATGTATATGGATGACATTTAGCAATGAGTTCCGTTCAAACCAGTGCTAGTGTCGTCTTGCACTTACAACGTTGAAAGCCTCATAGTAACTTAAATAAGAATACGGACAACCAGAAAAACGTTCCATTGCTCTGTTTTACCATATGATTGTAAAAATGTTGTCTCATATGCATTTATTCCATATCCTTTTTATTCTTAATCTCATCTTTTAAACTCTCTACAACCAAAGCGAATATTAAATGTGTCACGTCACAAGTAAACTTTAATCGTACACGGAAAAGATGCGTTTCCGTACTATACCGATTCTGGTCAAACACACAGAAAATCGAAGATAATTTTCAAGTGACAATTTCAATGTGGAGAAAATACGATATATCTTAAATCGGGGAATGGGGGATTTAATAAAGTGAAGAAAAATAGTTCGGATTTCCATCGGTATGTGCTTCTCCGAAGTTAATGGCGAAACCATCCTATGGAGAAATCACGATCACTTTATATGCATAGTCATTGGAACAGAATCACGTGACATTATATTTTTCTCCGGCAACACTGAATTCGTCAAACAGCTTGCATTGCTAAAACACGGATATTGGGTCTTACCCGTTATTCTATTCCTATTTAAAATCACATTGTCACTTCCTTGTGACGTTTTCAATGTCAAAACAAAACGTAATGAGAATTTATAGAGAAAAACGCTAATTTTACAATTTGATTCATCTTATAATTGGCACAAATTTAGCTTTTGTGGATATCTCGAGATTAAAAGTTACACATAAATAAGGTTTGTTGTTGAATTTTCTTTGTCATCCATAGTTTTGTTGTTTTACCAGGTATCTTGTTTTTGTAAGAACTTTGCTAATGAAGCTGGGGAATTTGACATTTTCAGCCATTTTGACAAAATATTTATGAAGGGATGTTAAATGTTTCACGCTTCGAATTTTCATATGGCTATGGATTTTGGATAGTCTCTCCCATGTCAATCTTACATGATTCGTTTGATTGTAATTAATCGAATCTCCTAACAAAGTTTAATCTTGTATTTGCAACTCAATTTTAAGTAAGATTGGATATTTATAAAAATGTTGCATCTCAATTTCAATTGAATTCCGGCACCCGTATTTGATCCAACATTTAAATCTGCAAATGAGCAACATTGATATCTCCATATGTTAAATCTCACCGCATACAATTTCAATGCGAATCTAAACTTGTAAACGGCATAAGATTTTGTCTCCAGATGGCAACAGCAAAACAAAACAAAAAAAAAAAAACAAAAAAAATTAAAATCAAAAAAAGAAAAGGAGAACGATAAATAGGTACTATCTTTACCATAGAGGTAGAAAAATTCTGTCTAATGAAAAACGACTGACACTCCTTGAAACATTATAATACTGTGTTCCTATTCAAAGATTAACCTGTTGCTACATGTTGTCTAGAATTGAATATAAATTTTAGGCCAATAAGAATTTCAGATAATGTTGGAAAAGACCAGATATTTCAGATGAATAGTATGTATTGAATACTTTAATACCAAATTTTTCTGCAATTTTTTTAGCAATTTATGACAACTTATGTCTTGTCAGTTCAAATACAACCAAACGATACATAAAATAAAAAAAAAAGAGAAACTACCAATTAGACCTATTGATTTAGGGCTAAATCAGGTTAGGATAGAGTCAAGAAACTGAGCAGTTCTCAAAATTATATTGGCTTCCACAAACTAAAAAACACATGTATTCTATTGCCTTCCGTGAACTCAAATAATATAAAAAAATATAATAACATCCATCAGCAAAAAATTATAACTGTTATTTTAACCTAAAGGCCCTGTCACACTATAAAGTTCTAACCGACAGATGCCGATGTTTGCGAATTATTGTGTGTACGTTGGCACACGCCGAAGAAATTGAAAAAAAAATATTTTGTTTGACGCATTAATAACGTCAGCCTTACGACCTACAACTCTCGATAAACTTATCCATAACTTGTCTGCAACGCTCATAAAACGTGTAACAGCGTATGACAACGTTTCAAAGGCGTTTTACTGCCGTACTTGATGTATACTGAACGCATCCATAACAATTTTCTAGCATTCATAGAGCATCTGTATAACGTTTTGACGATCTTTTGTCAGATCAGTTGGAAATTCTTCACCTAAATGTAGTTTACAAAGGTGGAAATGGATAGAAAAATACTACGGATTTACAGGAAGGATAGGTCCCCAAAAATCACAAAATTTATTTTAAAAAAATAGGTCAGGTTGATGCTGAGATAAAGCAGCTATGTACATTCCTTTGGAATTTTGTCTTGCCCTTTAACCATTATTTTTGAAATAAAACATTGGCTAATACGTTACTCCTTAGTTACAAGGACGCGTTCTTAACCCGTTTAAAACAACTTTTGAAAAACTACTACATATCTTACACATTGCGTGCATAACGTACCTCTAGCGTTCGTCTAACATGTGCATAACTTATTAACAACACGTCGGCGAACGTCGTGAAATTTTGAGCATGTTCAAAATTCTTCGACGCACCAATGGTGCGTCGTCGTGTTTGTAACATGTTAAGAACGTGCCTCTAACTTGGACAAAACACACCAGTGTGTACGAAAATATTCTCACATGTCGGCACTCGTTGGCGCTGTGCATTATAGTGTTACAGGGTCATAAAGAGGTTTAGATCAGAAAATAATTTCGACGACTAGCGTCTCAACACTGGGAATGAAAATCAAATATTTGAAGAAAAGCAAATAACCAAAGCATATAAAAGAAGTTACTGCTGAATTGTTTGTAGTACTCATTTTTTGGTCCTGTTTTAAATGTTGTCTCTACTTTTGTTATGTTATCATTTTTTTTTCAATATTGGTTCGGCTGTTGCTTAGATATTCGGTCGCCGAGGTAGTCAATTAATGTAACCAAATAATTCATAGAATATGCTTTAAAACAAAATCAACATTACAACTGCAGACTATTACTAAGGTGTACATATTTCTTTTAAGAATAATATTTTCAGATCTGCAGCAAGTCTAGTCTTTTCACATCCAGCCATCAGATCCATTACTCTTGCCATCATACTTCATTGGCGGTTTGGCTTTACGGCCTCCTACTTTCATTGCATTCTGTACCTTAGTCCAAGAGCTGTTCCGTTTCTTCTGCATTGGAGGCTTGGCTGTCGCTATCTGGCGTCTGGAATGGCATATGATTCCAAGGGCAATCGAAGAAATGATCAAAGCCACGATCAAAAATGCAAATCCAAGAATTTCAAATAGTGTCAGGCAAGACAAACCTGAGAAGAAAAGAATAAGATAATTTAATAAACATTCGTTATTCTTATTTTCACTGAAGTCACCATAAGGCATTTCACAATTACTGATCATGTAAGACAGAAAATCGAAATGTCCTATAAATTGAAATTATTTATTGGTAGATGTCAGACATTGCTTGAAATATGTGAATGAAGGAGCATATAGATATGCATTGACTGATAGGAAAATAATATGAATCTAACATGGGTGGGTATACAAGACAAGGAAATATCACACACCCAAGAGCAAGATTAAGGCTGTCTCTGACGAGGCTTCGCCGACATAGAGGCTACGAAATCTTGCCCGCGGGTGTATTAACCGTGTCTTGCATACCTACCCGTGTTTGATTTGTTTTCTCACCCTACCAACACAAAGGGTCTGTTGCTGTTGATTCAAGACATAATACATTTCACAGTCATTTATTTGGCTTACTATTGATTTTCATTTTGTTCGAATGCTGAAATCGCTGATCTGAAATTTGACATTCGTGACATTTGCTTACTTAAGGGAGTTACGTTCCCTTTTACGGCGTCACAAGATTCGAGCGCGGGGTTTTTGAATGACATTTGTAAAATATAGCTTTCTATATGAACACAACACATTTTATCGGTTTTTGAAAATTAACAGCATCAAACGTATCAACGTACGCTATTTATGACTTTTGTTGCGCTAGTTATACCTGAAAAATCATGTAGGACGATGATTACCTAAATTTCGCAGGAAAACGAGCGTTTAGCTTGTCTCACCGACAGGTGAGCCCGAAAATTCTCACCTAGGTTTTTGTGACATAGTAAGCACTACTGGTAGCCTGAGAAAATATAACACAAAACAAATCAATCGATTCTGTTTTTAAGCCATTTTTTTGCATAGTCAAAGCAAAATGGTCTCTCGCCATTTGTACCAAATTTGCCAACATGAGTCTTTATATCAGCTTTCATGTACTTATACTTACCCGAACATGAAGCAGCTTTCGGTACACACACGTCACTGTAATACTTTGATGCCTTTTTATCTGTAATTATAAAGAACAATTTTTGCATAGTATGTTTGATGCATCAAAGTGAACGTTGATTTAATATTTACAGTTTACATGCTAATCTTCACTTACAGTAAATTTGATACATTTTACATTCATGCATCAAAAAATTATTAAAGTCTTTCCAAACATTTTTTTTGCCCCTGAGTTCTTCTTGAAAACAAAATTAATAGAAATCCATTCTTACGAATCAATATTTACTCTGTGCATAATCTCAAGTATGACGAGATTTCACGATACTGGACATCAATAAAAATATTACTTCTTATGAACTCAAATCAACACTAAAACACCAACGTCATGAGCATTATACCTTTATATTAATGGCTTCTGTGAAAAATACAATTCTGCTTTTCGACAGTGAACTTCCTTTCCTAACAACATATTAAACATTTCACATCTTATTAAATATTTTTATGCCTTGTTATGCATACAGCGTTATTTTGAATTGACCTAAATGCCGATATAAAAAACTGTTGAAAAGACATGCATTTGTCATATGTTTATTTTTTTTCCATTAGGTTGGATGCTCTAAAATCCTGTGTTTCTTCGTGTTTAGTTTTTCCTTGTTGTGTCCTCCTTAGTTATTCCTTTTATGTCTCATGCTGTGACATTTTCGTCTTTGAATTTCGGGATTTTATTTTACCTTTGTTTCCTGATATAGTAATTATTTGTCCGTCTTTATGACGGAAATTTGTCTAGTGTTCATTTTCTTTCTTTACGCTTACTGTTAAGGTGTTCAATTTCTGTCATTTTGAAGAATTTTAGGATTTGGTTAATTTGACAATAACACTGGACTTACTTTGATAGTTTGCTGGTGTGTTACAAATCAGATCAGATGACATATGTACTGAGTTTGTAGACACATATGTTAAAACTCCTAAGGTGGAGCACGTACAATCGTATGGAATGCCATCAAGGTCTACAGACGACAGACTATTTAACCCGCTAAAGACATCATTGTCTAGTGTTGTAAGTGGATTGCCTGTAATTGAAATGTGGCTAAGTTTTGTACTTTGACTGAAAACAGTGTTGTCTATGGAAGAGATTCCTGCATTTTCAATCCGAATTATTTTTGCTGATGTCTGTGCGTCAAACACGCCGGTTGGTATTGTAGTGGGACTCATGGCAAAGTCTTTAAACACAATCTCTCCCTTTGGCTCTGGAACGGATAACGGTTGAACAGAAACACCTGTAAGAAAGTCAGTGGAATACGTTCCAACACTTCCGTATTGAAAAATGAGAGAATTTAGATCTCCAAAGTTTCCCAGTATTCCATTTGAAAGCGATGTTATCTGGCAATGGGAAAATTTAACTTCCTGTAAATAGTTCATACCGGAAAAGGTTCCTGTTGTTAGCGTAATACCGGAACTACATTCAAGTTCCAGAGATGCCGGGTAATCCCTGTCCAGCAGATTAGAGGCAAAACCTGTGAACCCTGAAAAAGCTGATCCAGATGCAGGGAATGAACCAGATAAACTAGTAATTTTAAGTCTTTGGGGATATGGACTCGAAAATGATCCGAACGAAAGAGGCCCAGTATAACTTCCAAACACACATGTATATATTCCGGTTTTTGAATAGGCGCTATCATACGAACATCCTGTAGGATGTGCTGTAAATGTTTGTTTCAGTAGTGAAAATGACATCAAAGCTGTAAAAATTTGCCGAATGACTGTCATAACTGTAATTCATGTAATAGGCAGCTAAATCTGTAGTATATTATGGCCGATTTCAAGACACATGACACGAATTTAACTTACTTAATATGCACCTTTTGCATTACCTTTAAATGCGCTTTATTAATATTGTTAAAATTAATACTTCTTAGTTGTCAATGATATTAACCTCATTAGTAAGATATTTTAGGTGTGCATATTCTGTAATCGATTAGGATTTCAATGTATATTTCTATATTATCTTTTTCTAATGTTCCAATCTTAGTATCCCTTTTTAATGTCCCCGCTTTAAATTCTTCATTGTATGATAAAATGAATCTTTAAGTTTTAGATCTGGAAAGATGGAAAATCTAGATATTGAGGAATGAATAGGCATATCACTTAAACTTTTCTTGTAGGGTTATTCTACCCAGTTTTGGATATAAGCGACAATAGAAAAATACATACAAGAATTTTGTACCACATCAGCAGGACCAGATTTTATTCTCACTAGAAGGAAATACAGCAGGGAAGGGAAATTCCTGTCTTATACCCTCGTACAAGACATAAAAAGTACCATGCAGAATATTATGTCCTTAGTTAAGTCGGTTAGGAAGGTCCGACGGATGTCAAGTAAAGTAATAAGGTGAAAAAATTGTGTTTTGTGGTGAAAAAAATATATATAAGAAAAATAACCAAACTTCATTTGAAATCCATGATTAAGAACTTTGGGGTAAGATTTCAATGGCTCTGTGACTTGACCAGAAATCTTGAAATCTTACCCTTAGTGTCTGGGATTTCTGTCGAAAGGATTAAACAGTAAAACTTCGAACTTAGACATATGATAGTGCCCGATCTGAAGGGACAGAATCTTTCCATACCTTGGGTCGTTTACTGAACGTATTGAACATTACTTTTACAAAGACTGTAAATTTAGAAAACTGTTTTTTTAAGTTGTTTATATCTGCACTATTTTAGAACTATTAATATTGTCTTTTTT
>MJUU01002998.1:1363-15319 GCA_002080025.1 Modiolus philippinarum | reverse complement strand
ATTTGTATTTTGTAATTACTGGGTTGATGCCACACTTATGGACCAGAGGTCTCCGAGGGTAGTCACCACCCGACTATTCAGACTTGTCTGACACGAACATTTTACCTTGCGTTGTATAAATTCTAACCCTTTGAAAATACCGTGGCTTCATTCCGTGTATTGTACTCGGTGAAAATCCTTGTTGATGGATTTGATATTTCTAGTAATGAGTACTACTTTCTGACTTTTTGTGGATTATGGTGTTCATTTTATTTGATTCCAATGATAGTGATGGGACTCGCAGCATAACACAATTTACTGTTTATAATGCAACTTTGGCATTTTTGTATTTTCTATAGTGAATCTTGATCGACTCTTTATTTGCGTGAAAATTAGAGGCTTTCAAAAAATTTCGTACCCGAAAAAAATGAGATATTCTTTTAACTACTGACGTTAAAACTATGGTAAACATAAATAACGCATTTAAAAGACTTAAAACAATTAATGTAAACAGAGTAGTCGTGAAAGCGATGATGCTAGATAAAATACGAACTATTAAGTGATCGGCCGTAAAAATTTATAGACAAAAAGTAAACATTTACAAATAAAAGAAATTGTGACTGAATAGTTTTATGAAATTCTTTAAATTCCACAATTAAATCAAACTACGATTTTCATTTATTTATTATTTTGCGAAAGACTGTATCTCAAAACTAGTAGTCAACTGTCCGTTGACACATATGGAAAAGAATGAAATGGTGTAAATTTCAAGGAGATCTTCTTCTACCAAGTTCTACAAATCTTGAGATTTCAATTCTGAGGAGTGACCAATCTTAACAAAATTTATACGAGGAAAGAAAAACAGGTGTGCAGTATATTTGTTCTATTTATAATAATATATTTTATTACAAATGGAGTAGCAAGTTGATATACCAATGGGGACGAATTGTGCTCCTCTACTCGCAGACTTATCTTTATTTTCCTTCAAGCTGAATTTCTTCAGCGATTCATAAAAGATCATAAAATAAAAGATATACTAGATCCTTCAATTTCACTATAGATATTGATTATGTTCTTTCATTAATAACGCGTCTTTTGCTATATGGATCCCATCAATATATCCTCCAGGTCTAGAGATAAAGGAAACAACAGAAACCAATAGATCCAAATCTTTAAGGAATTACATCTTGCATTTGACGAAATGGTTATTTAGCACTAGACTTTACGACAAAAGGAGCGATCTTTATTAAATTATCAATTTCCCAAATATGGACAGTAATATTCAAACTTCTCGTTTTTACGGAGTGTATGTTTCACGATTGATTCGTTACGCGAGAGCTAGAACAATTTATACGGACTTGTTATCTTCGTGACCGCCTTAGTAATCAAGGCTTCAAAGAATTTCGTCTCATAAAATCACTAAAAAAGTTCTTTAATAGATATCAGTCTCTTGTGGAAAAAATTAATGTTTCGGTTCGTACTGTGATTCAAGCTTATTCTTTTTTTACCTAATATTGGGATGATCATTTCTTTTCACTGTCAACGACGTTTCAAAAGCAATTGCTGTTGAACTGCTACTGGACACTGCCGCAATGGAAGGGAGGTTTAGTGTGCAATTAAACCGGTTTAACCCATTATTTCTTTTAAAATGCCTGTACCAAGTTAGGATCATTGCCATCTACAATGTCCGGTGAATGGTAACCTGCTTTTTCCTTTTTGTTTCTTGGACTTTGGCTCTTAACAATTTGTTCAGTAATTTCGTTATCACCCTCATTTGCTTCTGTTTTTTTTTCATTTTTATTGTTCTGTTGATTGCTGTATGATATAACTCCTTAAATATCATCAAATGCCTTGAGGTCCAGACGCCTTTTTCATTTCAATCTTTGCAAAATCATTCTTTTCTTAGTGAAGTAAGAAATGGCACTCACTGTCAATTTTATTTTTACAGATAGACATACATATTTGCTCTGGTTATTAATCTTCCCTTTTAATGTGATATTTCAACCAAAAAAATAATAAATTAGTTTTCTAGTATTTTTGTTCACCTTTTGTAAACCTACAGGGAAATTCTTTGAATATCAATATCAAATATATGCACGTTTCACATTGTAATATTTTGCCTAAATCTAATGCATCTTTAAATAAGAATTCAGTTTTGAAAAGTGGGTATTGTCAAAGACAAACAGAGCGTATCAAAGCATCATTTTCTATTAATAATGTTCCTTTCCGAACTATTCGATTACTTGCAAAAAGGATGTTTTATAAAGAATTAAGAAGGAGTCCGTAAATGAATTATTTTTCTTATATCGTTACCTTAGAAAACAAAAGTGGCCGCAAATGACAAAAGAGTCTGAGACACAGAACTAATATAAATACTTATAGTATAACTAATTGACCGTCGTGAATATCAATAAAAAAAATGTCACGAGTGCGGAACAACGCAGGAGGATTAAACGAGTTGCAACAAACTTAATCCTCTGCATTTATCGACACGAGTGACATTTTCATTGATATTCTTGAAGGTCGATTAGTAATGCTTTTTATTATAAAGATTTTCAATCAAATATCCTTTTTTTTTCACCGATGACAATATGAGATTTATTTAACCGAGAAAACTCGATAACTCACCACTATCTATATAATAGTTATAGATTATTACATGGCATTTTTCATATCACGCCCTTTATCAGCCAAAGGTCGTAATATCAGCCCGAGAGCCACCAGGCTCCAACCGAGGGCTGATGAAGATGTGATATGAAAAATGACATGTAATGATATTTTTATCATATACTTTAACTGTAAAAGAAATTTTCAGTTGAAAAATATATTTATAGTTATAAAAAGCAGTATTTGTATTTTGTTATTATACTTTATATGAAATGACGATATCGTGTGAAATTTTTATCGATTTTACGGAAATACACGAACTTTTCCGAGTACTGATGGAAAGGCATGCGATAATTACCGGAAGCAGTTGATGACGATGTCATATCAGCCCGCTTCGTCAATTTCTGTTCAAATCATCTGGTTTTATCGAGGGGTAAAATTTTAATCATATTTCAACTAAGTACATGATGATACATTTTATTACCTGGCATACTGCCGCAAGCGTCTTCAGTGTCACATACTTCGTTATAATACTTAGTAGCCTTCTTGTCTGAAAAAGTAAAATATTGCCGGTAATCTTTGGATCAAGATAAACACTTAAACCAAAACAGGGCATCTCATCTTCACTTATAACTGCATGGTACGTATGAACGAAGTTGAAAAAAAACACAGTCTTTTTTTAAATTTATTCCTATTCAGTTATTTAGCCTACACCAAAATATTTTGGGTGAGTAAATAAGGTAACTTCATTATTGCTGAACATACAATCGTTTTACTCCCATTTTTAGGTTCAGAAACGTCGAGTTCGTTTGGGAGGCAAAATTTATTGACGTCTCATTGCTAACAAAGTGCACATACGGAGGGAAACCCAATAATGAGCACTGGAATGAACATGACAGGAGTGCAGTCTGATACCAGATTCCCTCCTGTTTCCGTCTCCAAACACGAAATAGCTCCTTTCTCGAAAGTCCCGTATACGTAAAACCGAAAATAGAATTTGTAAGGAAATAATACCGACCTTTCCACGTTAAGGCGGACATAAGGTACATTGATCAATAACAAAATACCGAAGTTACTGTAAATTAAATTTCTGCAGATGGCTATTTCGACAACTTATGTCTCTGTAGTGCAGATCAAATCAAAACAAAAAATATGTGTTAGAGTCGTCTGATAAATTCTTCATTTGTGTAATTCATGCCGAAAACTCATTATGTAAATGTGACGTAGCATTATATAAATCCTTCATATGTTTGCTTCAACATAGAATAACTGAAATGCTTTCATATATTTTCTATTTTTTCTATTTTACATTTAATGGTGAGTCTATTAATTGGATATTTAGCAGTCATATTTGAAACACTATTATTTTTTAGATTTAATTTACATACTTTGATATTCTGTAGGTGTACTGCACACTATGCCCGTAGGAATGTCTATACCATTGGAACTGGCGTAGGTCAGAATCCACAGATTGGTACAGGTACAATCATAGGCAATTCCATCTAAATTCAACGTAGATAGCCCTTCCAATGCACTAATCAAGGAGTTTTCAATGCTTGTAATACCATTATTCGCCAACGATAGGGAGGTCAGAGCAGTATTCAGGGTAAACAACGTGTTGTCAATAGATGTTAAACCAACATTGTCTAGTTCTATATATTTGGCTGTCGTTAAACCATTGAACATACCAGCCGGGATCGTATTCCCTGTAATAGCAGTATTCTTCATTATTACTGCAGCAGCTGGTACTGGAATATCCAGAGGTGAGATTGTAAGGCTGCCAAGGCTATCTGCATTCAAAGAAGCAATCGAACCTCCCTCAATTGTTAGTGTATCTAGTGTACCGATGTTGGAGAAAACATTTGCAGGGAGAGATGAAACGTCACAATTTCTAATTTTCAACTCCTGCAGATAGCCCATATCTGTAAATAGCGCTGCAGATATCGTCAGTGAACCTCCAGAGCTGCAGACGATTTCTAAGATTGCTGAATAGTCAAGGTCAAGCAAACTAGCAGAAAAAGAAGAAAATCCTGAAAATGTATTGGTGGGTAGAGTTCCACTCACGCCACTGAGTATGAGACGCTGAGGATACGGATCGGAGAATGCACTAAATGTCAGAGGAGCTGTATAACTTCCGAATACACAGTTATAAATCCCTGTTGATGAATCTGAACTGTCATATGAACAGCCACTGGGTTGTACACACAACACAGAGCTACAGCACAACAGCAGTACGTAAATAAAATACATATTATTCCTCATTTTATTGCCGAAAATCTTTTCGTAATTCTACTTATTTTTTCCACGGAGGACAAATCCGGAAATCTACATTTTCGAAAAAAAGGTCGAAAAAATCCACATATGTGATATGGGAATAACAAAGAGGCGTAAAATATTACAACATTTGGATTAATCAACTTTGTAACTGATCAGAAGGTTATTTGTCACATGTTCAAATATTGATTTTCAGGCTTTAATTTTAATAAGAAATAAATACTTTTAATAGTCCATGTCAGTAAAAAAAAATAAATCCAGCTTACCCACAGTATTGACCTGGTTTTCAACATTTATATAAAATAATAGAAACTAAGCTTCTACTTAACAATTATAAAGAATTCGTGAATTGGTAATATGTACATTTAATTTCGTGTTACTCCAAATTGACAAAGCCCCACCAGAAGGATTTACTTTTGCTGCTTTTCACGAATTCTGCATCAGGTTTTAAACATAGGATGAAAAGCCTACAACATCTCCTTACACTTGCATAGTTTAAAGTATAAAAGTTTAATTCTTAAAGATGCGTACGCGAAATTATTTTGTTCAGAAAACCTACTGATTTTAAACCATTTTCTTAAGACTTTCTTTATTAAAATAATTGTCGCATAAAATCCCTCTATATTCTATGTGTTTTTTTTCTCCTTATATTTGGTCAGTTCACATAACTTTTAAAATAAAAATACTTGTTCCGACCAAAATTTTATGAGATTTAATATATTTTACATGCATGATGCTTGATTTATGTACAATGTTGTAACTTAAATTTCAAATTCAATTTAAGAATGGAAGCCCATTTGAAGTAATTTAAATTGGGCTTTTTTTGTTTTAATAATCTTTGTTGTTGCTATTTGTTTGTTTTTGTTGTTTTTTGTCATTTTATTTTATATTAGTTCATTTATTTTTTGTTGTTAATATTTTTTTGGACTATGTTTGGGGTTTTTTTTGGCTGTATTACTTGTTTTTGTTTTTTTAATATGTTTTGTTTTGTTTGTTTAATTTTGTTTTGTTTTGTTTTTGTTTTGTTTTTGTTTTTTGTTTTGTTTTTATTTTCTCTTGTTTGCTTGTTTGTTTGTTCGGCGTGCCGTAGATGATGCAATATGAGCAAATTAACAACAAATGTATTTTTTTAACGAATATAAATGTGAATGAAATGTACAAGAGTGCATTTCACGATATTTTGCTGTTATATTATGTGGGCATTTGTGAAAAAATATTTGATTTAAAGCGAAAGAATGACGTCGTATTGGAATCGTTGGTCAGCATGGTGCGGAGCCAGCTCTCTTACATGATACGCTGAAACACTTGGTCTAATAATCTGTATGATTCCAATTTTAGCACACATTTGCGTAATTCAGCAACTTTAATCATCCATTCCTCAATTCTGTACCTAAAAATATACTCATTGTCAATGCTTCACTCATATTTGATAAATCATTTCATTTTTTCTTGTTAGACTTTTATTTTATTTTAGTTTAATAAATTAGCTCCGGCAGCCTAAACAAAATAATGAGCTGTCCATCAATGAACCATTTTATCAGACAATATTTTGTCTTACACGTTACGGTAAGCATGATATAATAGATATAGATATAACATTGATGAGTACGAGTCGAATTAATTCTATAAGCTTAAAAAATGAAGTTTTGTAACGTTGGAAACAAATATCCCTTTTACTTGAATAACGGTGATGGCAAACCTTACATGTACTTTTCAGTTAGAAAGTCAAATTGTAACTGATACAGATTTCTGTTACCTTCTTGATTTTTTGTCAGAAATTTTGAATTGGATAAGTATTTTCTCATTGGGAGCGGAACCTGTCACTACAACCGGTATTGGCCTAAAGACAGTCTCTGAAAATGTACCAAGAACGACAACTGTAATTCAAAATTGATATGATCCAAAACAGGAGAAAATGAACGTTTGACAAGTAAAAAAAACAAAGCTGTACAACCAGACTCGATTACACTCGTAGTAATATTTTAAGATTTTGCCATCTAATGTCGTCATAAAATATTTTAAGTTATAAGTTAACACAAGCTGTAATTTTGTATTTCTTCACATATACATGTAAAATCTTTAACTAAGCTTGGTTTGTGAGAATAAAGATCATCATGATCGATAATATATGCCAGTATACCACAAACAAACCAAGAGAATCACATAAAGCGAGGAAGAAACAAAATCACAGTCACCTCGGCACATATGTTTATTTTGGGAAAGCCACAGAGAACTTTCAATCAACACCACAAAAAGCAGACCAGTAAAGTGTTAGCACCTTTAAAGCCACAAGGCCGGAAAACAGGTAGCTAACAAAGACTGATAAAATGTGCGCCTGATGAAGACAGAGATTCATGAAAATAACCAAAGGATGGCACAGCAGAGGGGGTTAGCAAAAATCGACCACGTCAACTTCAACTGGCAAGACAACATCTTAACGTTTCCAGATACAAAGGAAGACCATTGTATGAACTTTATTTTGATCTACACTAACACTGGCTGATTATGTATGTATAACCGATTTGCCAACAATACATAAATCATCAGCATGTGGCGTTATATGATGACTGTACATTTTGTAAATAAACAATATTTCATGTATTAACCATATTAAAATAAAACATTCAACATAATGGAAAAATTCGATGTTAACTATTATGTAGCCTTACTTTAACTATCTTTTAAAAAAAAAACCATCGATTTTCAAACTGTTGCTTTGGTATTTGTTTGACGATAAATGAAAAATATGTATTGTTTAAAATGTTCATTTTATTCATCAAATAAAAACAAATGAGGTCTTACATAACGGCTGGATATATTGTTTCCCCAGATTAGTTCAGAATATTATTTCTTTTCACTTCTGTAATTTTTATATGAATACCTCACCACATGAAGTGGTGAGGTATTTTGGGGTTCGTTATGTCGTGTGTCCGCCCGTCCTTCTGCCTGCCTGTCCCGTCTGTCGGTCTGACCATTTGTCTCGATGGTTTTCCGACTGATGACTTTTTAATTTGGTTAAGTGGAGAAAGTGTTTTTTTAGCTGTTACCCTTGAAAACTTTTCAAAAGGAAATATGTCGGGTTATTATGTAATGCTTAATCTTATCTTAATTTGTTTGTATATATTTATTTCATTTATCATTGATACGATAAGTATGAGTATGTATGAGACAAACTCAACATTATTGCAGTGTAGATTTAAACAGCTGAGGAAATTGTACGATCATTCTTTCAGATAACGATTAAATAGGAAAAAGAAGGGAAACGGGGAATGTGTCAAAGAGACAACGACCCAAAGGGGAGTAATAACAACTCAAAGCCACCATAAGATCTTCAATGAACGGTGAGGAAACCCCACACCCACCGGCAGGTCGGAGTTGACCCCTAAATAAAGAGTTATCAAGTTCAGCGAAATAAACATCATATCCTAGACTCCCATAGACATAAAGTGAACTAACTATAAAACAGACAAGACACACAAAAAAGTCTGTTTCACTTCCTTCAGATAATGGAAATTCTCTTCTGCAGACTTTAATATTGCATATTTCGGCACCGGATTTTGCATGGTTGTGTAGAAATATTATACACTTCTGGAACCACTTTTAATTTGATGTTGATAGAAAAAACACTTATGCTTTTAAATGGATGATATTTTCCGCGCACAATTATCGACTAGACTGGACCATTCTGAATTAGGTATAGGCAGGTATATCTTTAATTCAGATGATAAACAAGTCTCAATTTGGCTTTTACCATGTGCTTGGACCCCTTTTGATTTAAGAAAAAACATAGTAATTACCCGTAAATTATATTATTCAACAAAATACTTAAACATGTAATTAAGATATGCATGCATTAAACCCAAAAGAAATATTTGAAATAAATTGTTAAATGTACTGCTAAATACTATTTGATGTGTACAAACAAAAAATCCATGGATAACAATTATTTACCCCGAACGAGTACACCTTGCCATTATTGGTGAGGTCAACTCGGGTCATCTTGATCGCCCTTAAAATAGAACAATCCAACGCAGAAATTTTCACCTGTTTGAAAAAAATTGTGAATTGCACATGACTGCAGGCTTTTGTGCATATCATAAACGGCAAATTCAACTTTTTTTAGTTATGTATGATCATTCTTGATATACATATCAAATATGATAAAGATTGGTGTAAAAATAAAGCTGAAATCGTGAGATTTCCATTATCTAAAGCAAGTGAAACCGACTTTAACCTACCACAATAAATAAGGTCTGAGAAGTTATCGGAAACCAGGAAAATGTTTGAGTGTGGAAAGAGAAAGAGTATTTCCAATGTTTTCTATGGTTGTGGCCAGGCTTGACAGCTTATTCCTCAGTTGAAATGATAAAGATACTTTCTTGAAAATGCACAATCATAATCATAAGGATTGATGAAATATTTACTAGTATACCAAAAATATAAACCTCAATCAATTCACAAAAAGAAAACATTATACAAAGAATAGCATGACAATTCCTGCAGTTCATAGAAGAATAATAGTGTCTCGTGATGATGAAGACTTCAAGACGAAGAACACCAATAAAAGCTTTGTTCTAGTGCATGGTGTTGCCAGGTATTTGTAGAGACTTTGTCTGATGTACATTTACTCCATATCCCTTCATTGTTCATAAAACTATATGAAGATGAAGAACTTTTATTATCATAAAAATGGGCCCTTGGGGACATGATAAAAAACGCATACACTATATTGATTAGATATGTTAATAAATCTATCCATTCATATTACGTTTTACATAGAAATATATACATGTATGTTTGATAAATAGCAAAACATTCACAACATGTACATGTATGATGATGATAAAGGCCTACAGGACATTGTTAATAGGTCAATGTTTTTGTATCAACAATTCTCTGAATCACTGTAAGGTTACAGATGGGCAGGTAAATACTTCTAATCAACATTCTATTACATAGTCTAACTGTTTAAAGTTTGTATATACCTAATCAATTGAGACAGCATGGATAACAAATTATTTAAAGCTTTTTTGTTTTATTTAATATCTAATTCAAATTTGAATTGACCAAAAGTAAAACACTTCATTTAATTTTAGATTAAAATGATGCACACTATATATGTAATAAATTATATAACATTAGCTGCATATGTTACGACGACGGATGCATACATACAATGACAAATTCGCACTGTTCTAGCGACAGTCAATGTAAACTAGACAATCGATAACTCCGGGTATTTCTTTTGAAATGAAATGAAATTCTTTGCCGCTCGCTTGTAATTGTAAGATGGACACTGAAAAATGGTAGGTTGTTGTTGGTTTGTTGGACAGCTGCTGAAACCAAAACTTGCTCCATATTTTTGTTAATGAGTACTGTTTTTACCAATTTTGAATTATGGCTTCCCATATTATTTGATTCAAATGCTGCTGATAGGACTCCTAGACACATGCACGTGTACAGCATATCAAAACGTATAGTTTTCTATGCCACTCGAGTATTTTTTGGATTTTTATGCCACTGTGACTGCTGCTGATATTAGTGTTTACAAAAAAATTCCTTTTGAAAACTTGGAGATTTAGTGCCTACATTGACAGTGAACCGAACCATAAGTGTAATGACATTGATAGATGAACCAACTTCTTAATCCAAAAATAGTTTCTATGGACGTTCGGTGTTTTTTCTGTACATTTTTTGATATCCTTTAACCAATTTATATTTCTACTAAGATGAAATCAGTGATTATCATAGAATTCCAAAATAATTATTGTATTTGAGGTTTTTGAGGGTTTCATAAAATTTACAAAAAATACAATCCATTTCATGAACGTGTTTGTTAAAACAAAATTTTAAAAAATTAAAAAGATATCAATGCTAGGTAGAATTCCATTTAAAAAGTGTTTCGATGTTTTCAGGAAAATTAAAAATATTTTGTTATTCGGATTTTCAAAAAGCACACAATTACTAAATAACAGCATATGTAAATTGATTTAATCGATAAACACTGTTTGGACGGGCTTTTGTAGATTTTGACGCCTAATTCTGATGTAAACGAGATGATCATGTATGATAGGATGAATAATCTAAATAATGGTTATGAAGAAAAGGTTTTATTTCTCTGTGCATTTTATTTAAACTATTTCCTGGTGTTTTTTTTTTCTACAATTACAGGTATTCTATAGTCAACAAAGTGTACAATTTACACACATTAAAAACCCATTCAGTACACACACCATTATATAGGTAAGTTTATTAACAGTACAAATAACGGTATTATTTTATCAAAATTTGGTTATTGATAGACTTACACTAAATGCTCAGTTGGAAAAATATTTAAAATGAAAACTAACATGATTAGATTGGTGTCTTCCGAGTGGCGTGCATTTCTAACTCGAAAGCGATGAAATGGCTGGAGTGTTGTTTAAATGATAAGAAAAAATCACGTGAGGCTTCAAGCCTATTAAGAGCTCTAAAAATGATCTTCGTGCTTCCGATAAAATATAGCGTACAAGTTCCTTTCAAAATCGTATACATTGTGTATTTAAGTTTTATTCTTCATTTTCTTGAGTTGAAAACGATGTTGTTATATTAAATTGAAAACAATATGCATGTTTATCAATTTACTTGTTTTTTTATATTGCGTCTCGGATCAACGAGCCTGCCGCGCAGTAATTTGTCAAAGATGAACGGATAAAGAGAAGAATATGAACACAATTCTGGTACGACATCAGACCACAATTAATTCCCTTTACTCGTGGTATACGAATATAGTTCCAAGTAATAAAATATCTAATTTGTTTTACGATTTTTTTTCTGTGACTTGTGTTGAAAATCTTAATATTTTTTCGTGTTAATATGATAGTAGAAGGGCTGAACTTTATTGTAAACACGGTATTTATTAGATTTTGTAGAAAGGAAGTTGTGATGAGGAAAAAGTTCAAAGGTTAAAAATTGTGTTCATTTTGAGATTTTGGTCACTGATCATACCCCATGGTTGTTTATGATGTTGCCACGGAAAAAAACAGCGATGGATTTTTCTGATTTTGGGATATGTTTCTCTTCTGACATCATATATTATGTGGTGCGAGTTTCATTTCAATAATGCCGGTGCAATTTTTTTAATATGTCTTTATTTTTACAAAGAAAGCACGGGAAAAATAATTGTGGTCTGAGGCCTAATAGAAATGGGGATGAAAAACACACAAAATGACATTTGTCGCCTCACGTTGACAGTATGCGCATGAAAATTGACAGTTTGGTGCATTTTCACCAGAGCTACCTGACGATTTCACCAAAAATGCCGAATTCAAAACGATTTAAAATGAAAATAAAACTTTTTTAAATAAAATTTAAAAATTTTAATTGTATTTAAAATCTGCAAATAATAAGGTCACAAAAACGTTTTATGCGCAAAAAGGACTAGTTTTGAAATGTACACACATTAAAAGAGATATTATAATTTATTTCATCCAGATAATCCAAGAAATGAGAAAGTTATAAGGGTAAACAGATACCCCTTAGTGTGTGTATGTGATCTAATGAAAAGGTAAAAAAATAGCACTGGGTGGGGTCATACAAAGTGCCGTAACTTCAATTCTACTGCAGTAAACGCCACAAAAATTTGCAAACTTTCATACTATACAATTCCCTACATTCATGCAAAATTATTTTAAATTTGTTAGAAAAAAGTGTACTTAATAGACATCAGACCACAATTAATTCCCTTTACTCGTGGTATACGAATATAGTTCCAAGTAATAAAATATCTAATTTGTTTTACGATTTTTTTTCTGTGACTTGTGTTGAAAATCTTAATATTTTTTCGTGTTAATATGATAGTAGAAGGGCGGAACTTTATTGTAAACACGGTATTTATTAGATTTTGTAGAAAGGAAGTTGTGATGAGGAAAAAGTTCAAAGGTTAAAAATTGTGTTCATTTTGAGATTTTGGTCACTGATCATACCCCATGGTTGTTTATGATGTTGCCACGGAAAAAAACAGCGATGGATTTTTCTGATTTTGGGATATGTTTCTCTTCTGACATCATATATTATGTGGTGCGAGTTTCATTTCAATAATGCCGGTGCAATTTTTTTAATATGTCTTTATTTTTACAAAGAAAGCACGGGAAAAATAATTGTGGTCTGAGGCCTAATAACCAGAATTGTACAATTCTGGTACAAATAAGAGTACCAGAATTGTTGAAACAATTCTGGAATTACCAGAATTGTGTTTTTCAATTCTGGGTTTTCTAGAATTGTTGACCTGAGCAATTCTAGTAAACCAGAATTGTTTGGATTTTTGAACAATTCTGGGATAGAGGTTTATTCTAGAATTGTTCATTTCGAAAGACAATTCTGGTATTCCAGAATTGTACAAATTTCGATTCTAGTAATTCCAGAATTGCAGATTATACAATTCTGGTAATACCAGAATTGTAATTTGAAAAAATCTGGTAAAACCAGAATTGTGATTTGAACAATTCTGGTACATCCAGAATTGTATATGAACAATTCTGGAATTACCAGAATTGTAAATTGAACAATTCTGGTATATCCAGAATTGTATAATGAACAATTCTGGTACATCCAGAATTGTAAATTGAACAATGCTTGTTCAGCCAGAATTGTACATTGAGCAATTCTGGTACAAGTACCAGAGATGTAAATTTCTGAACAATTCAGGTACAGTCTCACTGGGACTTGCAGGTAGGATGCAAAAATTCTTCATTTATGGCAGTGGCATTTGATTTAGATGTGGCTTGATTTAGCACACATGTACCTCAATAACTCATTACATATTGATGTAGATAAGGCACTTAATTGTGTTCGATCGTTTCAAATCAAATGTCATCAACAGAAATAAATAAATAAGGAAATCTTCAATAGTTTATGCAGACAGACCATATTTCCCACATGAAACTATGCTTGAAAAATTGTTGCACGCGGTCTGTTTATTATTTTTTTTACATTATTTATTTCATCCCAGGTGACTTTTTTAGCAGAAATCTGGAGCCAGAAAATTGTCCAGAGACATCAAGAAGTGCACAATTCTGGTATACTAGAATTGTCCAGAATCTTCCAGAATTGCACAAT
>MJUU01002996.1:0-15792 GCA_002080025.1 Modiolus philippinarum | reverse complement strand
TTGCTGTTTTTGGCAAATAACTCAAAAACCGTTGCAGATATCAAAAATCTGACAGGTGTAAAATTGTTCAGAATGATGAGATCTATCTACCCTGCAATTTTGAAGAAAATCGAAAAACCGGTCTCAGAGTTAAAGCCCTTTTTCCGTAAAATTTTCAAAATTTATGCATTTTTTTATTTTTTATTTCAAAAACTGTAACAGATAGAGGTGAAATGTGAATTGCAAAAATGTTCAGCATATTAAGATCCACATTCTCTGAAATTTTGAAGAAAGTCCAACTGCCTGTGTTGAAGTTATTGACTCTTTGACAAAAAAAAAATCAATGCCATATGGTTATGGGTTATTTCCCTTTAAATTCTGTTTTCAAATCTTCTTTGGTTTACTTTTCTCGTTTAAGTTTTAGAGAAATTCCCTGCTATCACTTTATCGAAAATTATTAGTGTTTTTGTACAAATTTTTACATTTTTTTGCAAAAATACTTTCATAAATATACTTATTTCACAAATTAATAATAATTGTATATAACTGTAGATTGTGTCCTGAAGTAAATTTTGTTTGCCCACCATGCAAATATCTCTCCCAGTTAATATTGAAGTAGCATCTTAACTTCAATGCCTGCATAACTATATAACTGACCTGCATGGGTATGCCATGATGATCTTCCTGCCATCACTGTGTCAGTGGTCCGTCCATCGCAAACTTTTCATTCAAACATCTTCTTCTCTGAAACCGCTGGGCCAATTTGAACCAAACTTGGGCACATTGGTCCTTAGGTGGCCCCCCTTTAAAAAAAAAGTCTGGCAAGTCCGTACGATATCCAAGATGGCCGCCAGCAGGAACGCGGCTTAACATTGGACCCTATAGGAAAGCATTCAAAGATCTTCTCTGAAACCACTGCGCCAATTGGAACCAAACTTGGTCACAATAGTCCTTCGGCGGCGGCCCCCTTTAAAAATTTTGTCCGGCAAGTCTGCACGTCATCCAAGATGGCCGCCAGCGGGGAACTTTGTCAAAAATTGGACAATATTGCAAAAATCTTCTCCTCTGAAAATACTGGGCCAATGGGAACCAAACTTAGTCAAAATGATCCTTAGGTGGCCCCTTTTAAACATGTGTTCAGCAAGTCCACATCATATCCTAGATGGCCGCCAGGAGGGAACATGTTTTTAACATTGGACCCTATAGGGAAACATATTAAAAGATTTTCTCCTCTGAAAGAACATGGCCAATTGAAATCATACTTAGTCACAATGGTCCTTACTTGGTCCATTTCATAAACTGTGTCTGGCATGTCCGCATAGCATCAAAGATTGCAGTCAGCGGGGAACATTGTATAACCTTGGACCCCATGGGAAATCATTTAAAGATCTCCTCTGAAAATTCTATGCCAATCGGAACCAAAGTGAGGCACAATTATCCTTACATGGTCTTCTTCAAGAAAGGTGACAGTTGGTCTACGCCCCATCAAAAATAGCTGCCAGTGGGGAATATAGTTTAATTTTGGACCATATACCATCAGCAAACTTCAGAATGAGACCCTTAAACAGTCAGTAAACAAATTTGAAAATGAGAACCTTAACCGTTGTGATTATTTTGACTTATTGTGTCAGCCATGACCAAGGTGAGCGATACAGGCTCTTGAGAGCCTCTTGTTAATTGTTAAATGCTATATTTATACATGTATAATTAAAAGTTAAGCACCAAATTTAACATCCGCGAAAGAACTAATTAAATAGGAAATATTAGTCGAAAAAGATGGCCAGTTCGCTTTTTTCTGTTGCATAAGAATACAGACCATAGATTATATCTGGTGGGTTCGAGGAATCATTCAACCATTCCAAAACAAATATCAGTATTTTAATTTTACACGTGTATTACTTTTCATTATCATGGTTATATATGTTTCTTTTCCAGCAATAAACTTGTTGTGCTGTTATTACACTACTGTTTTTTTTCTGAAAATAAAGAACTTCTAAAAAAACTCAACTCCACGATTGAAACCCGTACATTCAAATGATGCACGGTCATTGCTTAAATTTTGTTGACAACTAAGGAGTATCTCCCTCATGCATAGCTCTGTCCTTGATTTTGGCTTTCCATTAAGAGGATATTCAAGGTTATTTTTTCTCTGTCAAGTTTTAATTATGTTTGAGTTTATGGTCTTCCAAATGTTTTAGATTTTATCTGCACTGAAGAGACATAAATTGTCGAAATGGTCGTATGCAAAAACTAAATTCACAATAACTTCGGTGTTTTGTTATTTGTAAAAATGTATATACATAAATGCATGGATTATATTTGGACAAAAACATGTAAACGTATTATCCCGTTTTGTCTGAATTGAAAGTCTTGCATATGAGCAACATCACAGACTTAAGTTACACAAGCCTAGCCGAGCAATCCAGATAAAACAACACTCACTCACGACCTCTTCAACACAGGCCATGACTAAATCAACAATTTAATCAAATGAGATCAATTTCAAATCAGTCACTTAAACGCGAAAATTGAAAAGAAAAAGAATGTGAGCGTATTACCCCGTCTTGTCTGGATTGGTAGACTTGCGGAACTGCAGCCTCAGAGGATTAAAGGAGCATTTGCTGTTGCTAAGCAAACCTAGCACCAATCCAGACTAAAGCAACGTCCAATCTCTTTCATTTAATGAGAGAATAATGAACATTTAAATTCAGAACACAAACATAATATAGGTTCCTCACTGTAAGTGAAGACCGCACGGTGACCCCTAGATGCTTTGTTTTGGGTCGTTTGAACCTGGATATGGGATGTTGTCTCCTTGACATTTACCCCATTTCCTTTCTTTTTCATATATTCATATCGATAATTCCTCAATAAATGAGATACAATGAACACAATAAATCATACAATGAACATTACAAATTAAATGTCATTTTGATGAATATATATATATATATATATATACATAATGATATACATGAACGGTCCGAAAACAATAAATTTCATGAGAACTTTTACTATAGAAAAATGGTATTCTATCATGCATTGGCAACAAACCGGCTATATCTAGCGGAACAAGCCATAATATGAAAGTAGTGTACAAAAAAACATTTCATCAGTTTTTGTTTTGTTCACAGAAAAGTAACGTACAAAAATAACTTTCATCAGTTTTTGTTTTGTATACATGCAAAAAATGTACAAAAAATCTCTCGTCAGTTCGTATATTGTCAGGCCGCTATCGGCCATCGTAGATTTTACATTTTTGTTAGTTTTGTAGAACAGAATGGTGACCCCCAACTCCGACATATAAGGCACGGACCTTTAGATTTTCAGAGTTTGGGTTTGTTGATCAAGCCAGGATTTTATTTTGCATCGAAAAGGTTAAGACACGAATGGTTTTTTTTCTCCACTGGATCCAAAGCCAGAATATTTTAATCATTTGTAGACAGCTAATTTATGATAATTTGACATACCCTCTGTGTGTTAATTTGCTGTACCCAAAATTATCGGGTATTGATAACCAATGAGACAATATAGGACTTCTGAGTCGTGTTGAAACCGGAATACACTTCTGATACTATACGAAAAAAAAAAATAAATACAGAGGGAATCCCTAATTTATGAACACTGTTGAGCTGGTAGTTTATATTCAGTCTGTTATTTGAGGAGATCGTTTCAGCCTTCAATTACACGAGAGTTCCTATATCGAAAGTCCCAGAGAACAAAATCATATCAAACATTTACAGGTCTCTACTGATGTGGAATTCAAAAATGAGAAAAAAAATCCTATGTGGTGATGGTCAGCTGCAAATACGATAATGACAGACCAGGACCCATATATATGGGGCCCGGTCTATCAATATCGTTACCGGCCCCTGTGGTCAGCTGTTACGGCACTGATAGAAAGACTAGAAATAATTTTAAAAAAAAGAGAGAGAGCCGTCATTCTAAATACTTAAAACAACTGACCAGAATAAAGAACTAAGAGACTATGAAAACCACTGACACAAAATACGGGTTCCTGGTTTTAAAATGCACACTTATGAGTACTTTTATCAAAAAATAATAATAATCTTTTCCCATAAGTTCTCTGGTTTGTTTCAGTATTTATATAAGAAGAACACTTTAACATGCAAAGACTTAAAGAAAATGATTGACATGTCCTAAGGGAAAGCAAAATTATCATAACACTGAGTACGTATTTATTTAACTGAAAACTCAATACTCTGCTATATATGGCCATGACAACTTGGCCAGCGAAAAATGTTGATATTTAGTTATACTTGCTAACTATGCAGCCAGAATATTTAAGCCACTATCTGGTTGGTCGGATTATTATAATAATTTTTAATTCAGGGCCAGAAGTTAAAAAAAATCCCCGTCCCACTTCCCCTGAATGCCTAAGTAAAAAAACCCTAAGTGTTCCGACGGTGTAGCGATGGGAAGTAACTGTGAAAACTTTAATTACGAATTCTACTATGGTTATCTCTCTTGGATCTAGAAATGTCATGAATATGATTCGCGAAGAAATTAAGCGATTTTGATTTTAAAATGTATGAATACCCCCTGAAAAAAGGGATGTTCTGTTAATGTTTGTGAGTTCTTATGTTAACAATAGGTAGTTGTGTGCAAAAAAAAAAATCAATGAATAAAATAGCCCATCACGCTTTGTAAGTTAAATTTGGAACTGACAAGTCTGTTTTAAGGCAATTTTGCTACACAAAAATACTACCCTTAGCCCGTGTATTTTGATGCCATAAAAATACTTCTAACTTTTTAGGTATAACCCCCATCCCCTTGAGTCCAGAATACACCAAAAATTTGAGATAAAGTTAAGACTCCATTTTTAAATTGATTTTTTGTTTTGTTTAAAGTACAAGTCCAAAATGCTATGACTTGACAAGTCTGTTTTAAGGCAATTTTGCTACACAAAAATACTACCCTTAGCCTGTGTATTTTGATGCCATAAAAATACTTCTAATTTTTTAGGTATAACCCTCATCCCCTTGAGTCCAGAATACACCAAAAATTGAGATAAAGTTAAGACTCCATTTTTAAATTGATTTTTTGTTTTTGTTTAAAGTACAAGTCCAAAATGCTATGACTTTCAAGTTGAGTTCATGGAGTCCTTGGACTCAAGTGGTCAAGTCCAAAGTACGCCTTAAGTAAAGCAAAAGTCCCGAGTCCAAAACTCCTGTATAGGACTGTGTACGATCCAAAATTATTGTAAAATATAAGCCAGTCAATTGTTGATTTCACATAAAAAAGTTGAACAAAAATTTGGAGAAACAGTAAATTAAGTAGAGAACACATGAAGATTTCGTTAGATTCTTCAGTATTCTTATTGTGTTTATGTTTTCTAGTCGTTCAACTTTTTATGTGTATGAATCGTGATAAAATCGCTGCATTTCCATTTTATTTATATCCTTAAAACGTTAAGCCACGAAAGGGGGGATAACATTACAACATGGTTAACAAGTAATTTTAGTAAGGGCGTGACTGAGGCCGGGCAAAACCCAACATATTCATATATTTTGCGAAGGTGGAAAAAAAGAAACCATTTCATGTAATTTTGCAACCTTATTAATCATATTCACATCATCTTTCTCAAATATTGTTTGTCCGAGTGAAATTTGCAACCCGCTTTGATAGGTCCACATATATTTTCATTACCTAACCTTATATCATTTATATCAAATATAACAAATAACAGCTCCTTTTTGTCACACATTCCCAACTTTTACATGTCATAATAGGCCCCCAAACGTTTCTTATGTGTGAAGATACTGTTAACAGTAAGGGGACGACCATTTGATTCTGAGGGGGGGGGGGGCTGGCAGATTTTGTAAATAAATATTCTGTCCCTGAAAAGAGGGTATGAATGCCTTTTATCGTTAACCGTCAAACGCCTCATCTCAGCTATCGTTAACGTCAAACGGGTCAAAATTTTACCGTTAATCGTCAAAAATATATTAAACGTGATTCGTGAAATTACTTGAATTTTGTGCCGTTTCCGTTATTTGGAGGAAAAAATATCGTCATTCGTCAAAACAAAATTTTGTAGAAATATCTAGCAAATTTATCGTGAAGGCATAAATATTACCGTTAACGTCGTTTTGCCTATTTTTTTAACCGTTGATCGTCATCAGGATACCTCCATTCCTACCCTCTGAAAAAGTTGGAAATAAATAATCTGGCCTGCACATTCAAGAAAATAAATAATCTGACCTTAGATTTATTGGTACGATACGATTATGTTATTAAAAATAAAAATTTTCGCTGCGAAGCGGCGAAAATTTAATATTCTGGCCCGCAAAATTTTGAAAATAAATAATCTGGCTCGACCGAACTGCCAGCCCCACTCTCAGAATCAAATGGTCGTCCCCCTAAACACGAGACAATGACTTTGGTTAAATGATAATTATACCTCGGAAGCAGCTAGCCACATTTAGCTACATACGGATATATATTTGATATCCCGGTTTACTGTCTCTAACCTAATTTTGACCTTATAACTATGTCAGTATTTCTGTGTCTGATCATCTACTGATCAGCTTGCTGACCTTGACGCTCAACGAATAAATCAAAATATCTATAATTTTTATTGCGAACAATTAATACTATGTCTCGAACGCATTTTCACGTATTTATCTTTTGAACAAAACTTCTATTCAATAAATTACGCGATTAAAACTGTTGTTTTTTTTAACGTTTTAGTCTCGGTCAATCTCCTGCAGGTGCCCCCGACCGATTTGCTTATTGTCCACGTGAAGTAAGGGTGATTCCCAAGGTTTATGTTTACTGTTTATTCGAAAACGCCACAGTTTAAGCCAGTCTGAGGTGTTGAGAAGTTGTGTAAATTTATGCAAAAGAAATTAGTGAGAATTTTATTGGAATAATTTAAAATATATAATTTAAAATATTAATTTTAGAAGGAGTTACAGTTGTAAAGCGATCATAAAAAGTGAGTAACGTTCGGATTTTTGTATGATATTTTTAGATGTCATCCTTTTGATTTTCATTTACTGTATACACATGAAGTGTATAATGAATGTTTTCTTAAAGATAATTATTTGGAGACAATTTTTGAAATGGTTATGAACTGATTTTTATTGATCTTTAAACTTGAACTTGTACTGTTTACGTTATATAAATAGAAACTCGGTCGAACGATTTATATATAAAACTTAATCAAGGATCATTAATGAATTGTCTACTGATAAAACAGACCATCTATATTTTAGTGATTAATTTTTACATTAATGACAATATCAGTTTTTGTTTGTTTCTTTGTTTCATAGTTATGATCACTCATCGATCAGCTGTTGACCGTTTCTAAAATTAGCATCTGATTATGTCCGCATGCGCAATGAAAGTTGAATGATCGGTGCGTGTTTACTGAATGCTATGATTACTAAACATTTCGTACAAAGTGTGCACATTTGATGACAAGATTTTCTGGAAAGTTTCACCAGGATAATACATTACTGAATTATTCATTTTATTTCAGAAAATGTTGGATAACGAACGTATGTTGAATGATGTTGGTGTGTCCCCACTGGAATGTGGATCTACTTCAATGCCATCCATTCCTAAAGGGGGTTTGTTGGTTAGGGTAAGTAAAATTTATCTTTCTTATCTAAAATTACATTTTCTTGTGAAAGTTCTGTCTTATGATGCTATGATTGTTGGTTTTGGTAGATTATGAGGGGCCATTTAGGGCTTGCTATATGGTGTGAGGTTCCTCACTGTGTTGAAGACCGTACGGTGACCCCTAGATGCTTTGTTTTGGGTCGTTTTAACCTGGATATGGGATGTTGTCTCCTTGACATTTACCACATTTCCTTTCTTTTTCATATTGTATGGTGATTGTATGATCAGATGTGGTTGCCCCCGGGGATTGTCCCCTTTAATAAAAAATTGGTTTCATTTTTGTGATGGGTATTTTTCTTTTTAAATTGTAAATTGGTAACACTCCAAAAATTTTTAAGATTGACAGCTTTTTTTCAAATAATATTATAACTTCATAAACTGCGTAAGAAATAATGATCAATCCTAAGGCCTCAGTGGACCTGTTATAAGAGATAACACTGGTAGTGTTGGGAATCGGATACAAAAATCATAATCGATTAATTGGAATAATCGGATGTACCTTCCGATTCGATTATCGATTATAATCGGATACCCTTATAATGCTTACAGAGTTTGGTTTTAACCAAGTTTGCTGTGCTGTTATATTGCATGAATTCAAACAAATATCAATTTTCACTGTCCATTTGAAAATGCCTATGTATTTATCATGTTTATTACCTATTGCTTGAGAAAAATCCTAAACAGCATGCTATATTAAGAGAACTCCACTTTTGATGAACAATTCTATTACTATAATCGTCTATTTATCACAAATTCTAGAATTATCAGACAGAAATTTTTTTATTTTCTGCAAAATTTAACTGGCATCCAATTATCGATTATTTAAAATTATAATCGATTAATCGATTTTATGTGAAAATCGATCGATTATCGATTATAATCGATCATCGGAACATCACTAAACACTGGTATATAATTCTTTCACATTTTATTTTCCAGGTTGCTTATGTTGGTGCTTGTTGCCCAGAAGGACAAATTAGGAAAAAAGACATTAGACCCATATTACCAGGTCTTGAAGTAGCTGGATTTATTCAGGATGTTTGTAGTTCACTGCCAAACAAAAACTTTACTCAGGGTGATAAAGTCATTCTGTTTCCAGATGATACTATAGGAAGCACAGGATGTGCAGAATATAGAGCAGTTAATGACGTTACTAAATGTGTACAAATCCCATCATCAATTCCATTAGAAGTAGCAGCACAGTTACCTGGAAGTGCTTTGTCTGCATACTGTGCTTTATTGAAGGCTAGATCTCATGTGGAGAAACTTCGAGAAGTTAAACGTAAGTGTATTGAAGTTGTAGTAATTTTCAAAAATAATTTGAAGCCAGAAAGCATACAAAAAAGAAAAAAAAAAGAAAAATGAAATTGTAGTAAATTTCAAAAGTAATTTGAAGCCAGAAAGCATGCAAAAAAATATCGTACTGCGAATTCAAAAGGTATTAAGGAACCATGAGGAAGTTCAATGCCTCATTTAAAATCCCATTGACCAAGCCTGTTTGTACAGGTGGTGTTAAATTTATTGAAACATGCAAAATGGCAAACTTTATAACATGGAAACAATGGAACACACCCAAATATGTATTGTCAAAACATGGAAATAATCAAACACATCTAAATACATTGTTTGTACTGTCAATGTAGTTTTGTTTCTATTACAAACCATGACAACATGATCAATAAAATATACTTTTTCTTTTCAGCCTGTGTTAATGTGATGATAATTGGTGCTGGAGGTTTAGGCCTGTGGGCTGTTAGAATTGCCAGAGCTTTAATTGGTCCTACTGATAATAGTGTCAGAGTTTATGTTGCTGATCACAGTATTGACAGATTGTTGTCGGCCCAGGATCATGGATGTTACGACATTGTCCACTGGAATGAAGAAGATCATGAACAGTATATTGTAGAAAGGACTTTAGATGCTTGTAAAGGTGGAGTGGATGTTATTGTAGACTTTGTTAGTTCACCAAGGACAGTTCAAAGGGATCTTAAAGTCTTGAATAGGGTAAGTTTTGAAAAGACAATCTTTTACATCTATGGAACAGTTTTCTCAATTGTGATGAAAGTAACATGTACATGATACATGTACATATTCATTTTCTGATTCCTGTACTCTACTGTAGCAATATCACGTTCTGTAGCTACATGTAGCATCAGATGTAATGAATGTTTTCTTTGGAAGGAGAGTCCTTGAAGGGAGTCTCCATTTCCCCTTATCAAATATTGATATTTATCTTGATATCAATTAAACTTTGCATTAGGCTTTGGACAATTTGTGGTTTCCTGTGAAATCATCATGTCCTTTTTATGCCTCAAAAAGTTGGCTTAGACCCTTCATGTCCTCTAAACTAAATATTGTACATAAATCCTTGTAGCTAGTTTACTGAAATTGATTTAGTGATACAGCTGTGATTATATATGTAAAAGTCAACACCTTTCAGTCAGTGACCTACATGTACATATAATCCATAAATGTTGTAAACACAACCTCCTATTACAAGACCCTATCAAGTTAAATTGTAGATTCTCATCCACCATTTGTCCACCTGTAACAAAAAATCTGGGGAGGGACACAGGGAGGATTTTTATATAAATTTTTACTGATTTTCACTTAAATTGATAGGAATTTAAAGAAAATTTCTGATTAATTGAAAAAAATGAGCTAAGAAAAATGGGGTGGATGGGGATGAGAATCTTTTAATTAATTTGGTGTGGCCTAAAACGAACAGATTAAATTCCAGTTGTAAAATCAGGCTTATATTCATGGTTTCTCCTTTTGTTTTACAGGAAGGTTTAATACTAGTTGGAGGCAACACTCTATCAGAAGTCAGCATTAATTTGAATGTTTTAGCAGCCAAACAACAGAGTATTGCAGGAATACCACAGGGTACACCAGCACAACTAGAACAAGTCATCGATATGGTATCAGAAGGAAAGGTATGTATTCTGCAATACATTAAACATCATTTAGGGACATGATAACATGGCAATTTGTATAGTCAAATTTATAAAGTCAGCGTAATGCAAGCTTTGAACATTACACACCCCCTGTGTGTACAGAGTTATTTTCAAAAACACCTATTGCAAGAAAAATAACAGCAAAATTATATGAAAAACAAAGAAAAGAAAAAATAACCAATCTACGCAGCAAAAAAAATGAAGATTCTGAAAACTAAAGGAAGTAAGACATGAATCAACAGAACACCAAAGAAATAAAAGAACAAATTTGAGTTGAGGATAGGCCAATCGATTGGCAGATAAATTCCAGTAAAAGTTTGTATCCTTGATAGAAGGGTAACTAAAGTTTTGATCCAAATTTATGCTACATGTACATAGATTGATGCATTATGCACTTTATTTGTGATTATATGTTTACATGTTCAGTTACCTAAGTTTGTGAAGTCTTTTACTTACATTTGTATCAAAATTTTTAATATAACTTCTTGGTCTTTTCAGGTCGAGCCACCAATGTACCAAATTTTCCCAGCTAGCGAAGCACATCAAGTATATCAGGAACTGGCTCAGGGTCGAATTGTTGGCCGTGCTATTCTTAGTTACATGGACTCAACTGAAATGCTCGACAACCAGCATTAGTGCTGACAATTAAAATCAAACATGTGATAAAAAAAATGGGTCAGTGGCTCAAGGGATAAAACATCCCTGCAGGAATCCTTGTTAGGATCTACCAATAAAACCTAGTTGCTTAGCAACAGGTGCGACACAGAGATCCAAGTACAGAGAACTTGTTTCTAATGGTGCTGTGATATTAAAATTCATGAACATTCACGAGTACAACATTTTGACTTTATTGTTGAAGAAATTCATTATATCATGATCAAATTAGGAAAATTTACCAATTCATGATTAACCATCGATAGGCTTACCAAGATATTTAGCAAAGGAATGCTTGCAATAAAGTCATTTTACGTTCATCAGCAAAAAACATTGTCATACATTGATATTGAATAAATATGTATTTAATGTTGAGAATTACTGATAGAAATGACAGTATATAGTGCTAAATAAGATCTGTTGAACATTTTGAATGGTCAGTATTTTGTGCTACAAACAAATATTATTTTTTGGTGCAATTTAAAATGTCTTTAAATGTGTGGTTGTTGATGCCTGTGTAATTTGTGAGGAAGTGAATGATAAATAATGTTTCAATTTGTTAGTGTTTTGTATTATTGTAATTAATTAAAAAGTTTAAAACCTTTAAAGTTTTGTTTCAATTTATCCATGGAAATAAATCCTTATTGATATACACCAAGGGATATGCAAGCAATCGAAAATGTGAGTCTGAATTAAGTGAATTTTAAAAAAAAATGTTGGAAATCAACAAAAAAAAATGCTCAAACATGGAGAAGGTTTAGTTATTGCAGATTTCATGGTGCATTAACATATTTAATTGACAATTCATCAATGTACTTAACTGTATTGCTCAAGTAATACTTAAAAGAATACCTTCAAGATTACTATGTTTTGTCTGTTAATTAAACAATCAAAAGTCCTTAAAACACTTTTGTATATAAAATTTGTATTGCCTTATTGGTTTTACTGTGATACTCAAGTAATGAAAAATTGGGATTCAATTTCATTCTACAGGACTTTGATCGCTTGATTAACATACAAAAGACAAGAGCTTTGTAGGAGTTCTTATATTACTAGAAGAATAACGCTATAATTGATGAATTGAAAGGAAAACATATTTGTTGTCAACCATAATTTTAACTTACAGTTTGTAGTTGATCTGAAAACATTGAGAAAAACAGCTCTTTTGAAAAACTAATAAACAATTTAATAAAATTACTAAGTTACAGTGGATTTAGTTTGTTTAGAGGGTCAATTCACTAAAGACCAAAGTCTTTAATAATTGAATTTCTAGTAAGCAAAATGAATGAGAAGATTTTGTTTCTGACTCTTATACTAAAGGATTAAAATTAGTACCAAGTTGATCACATAAAATGGCAAGACAGATTACACATTGATACAAAAATCAATTACATTGATTTATAGATACCTGGGCGATGGACATTTGTGCAAATTTACCTGAAAAACAGAAGGACATTTGCGCAAACGAAAAGTGGACGTTTGCGCAAACGATTTTAAGTTACCCTTTTCCGTCAGTTTAAAACCCGTTTACCTTTGTTACACAAGTATTAAAATATTTATCAAAGATTTGTTTTTTGAAAACTATTTTTAACAACAGCCAGTATCAGCTACACAAAAATAAGATATATCAATGATCAGACTGTTTTCCTAGAATTGAAAAGGAAAAAGTTAAGTTTCTTGGAAACCTGTCTCAAATACAGCAATGATGAAATATCACGACTCCACTTTATTAATAGACAATTACAACCATGGGCCACAAGTTCAAAGCTTAGTAGAACAGTCTTGAAAATATATTTTTAAACTGTAAATGTTTTAATATTTTTTATATTTTAGAGGGTCATTTGAGAGACTTAATAAATATTTACAAACTACGAACAATATCCTGCTCAAACTTGGTTAAAAATGATTAAAAAGAAGTCAGGTTATCGTTTGCGCAATTGTCCTACCTTTTTGCGCAAATGTCCATCGCCGAGATACCTACCTCTTTTTCTTTTACAATAAACTAATTTCACTTGTGTTATAAAGAGCAAGAAACAGTATGGGGAAAATGACACGGGGATATCAACTGATTGATTCAGTGTTTTCAGGCAACTAATTTTATTGTTGATCCATTTAATCGAATACTGTAATTTTGATTTAGTTCTGAATGTGAAAACAGTTTTATGCAATTAATATTATGTAAATATTTTTGAAAGTAGAGACCTACACACCAACTTGACCTTCACTTTGAATTTCAACAAGGCTTGTTTTGAAAAAGAACGTCCTGACCCAATTCTAGGTCATTAACTTGTGTTTTTGTGTAGGTTATTTAACAAAGTCGCATTGACCGACATATCTTGTATTTGTGAAAGACCTGTGATTGTGTGGTCAATACTATTATATTAACAGTTTAAATTGGCAAACTGGTTTATTTTGAGCTTCTAATTGTGCGGTAATACTAGAATATGTTTATTATTTTCTAGATATATCCATACACATTGGTTAACATGGTTAAGGTCGTTGAACTCTTACGATCAGATAAACAAGTGCGTTGTTTAGAGAAAGCCCAATATTTTGATTGGACGTCTGTTATGCAATCAATTAAATTACAATAATCAGAACATGACTAGTAACACGTCAGCACAAAACTCGGAATAAAAGTTTTTACTATTGACGGATTGGTCATGCGCTACCGTTCTTCTGTAAACACGGGTGCGAAGACTAGCCTGTTTGCTGTCGCTGCATCATGCGCGATAGCCAGCTTGGGCCAGGATCCCAGGCTATGAGAAGACTTGCATTGGTTTTGTGGTGGTGTTTTGTCCTGTTTTGTGGTGGTGTTTTGTCCTGTTTTGTGGTGGTTGTCCTGCTCGTAACAAAAATATAAACAAAACGGAATGTTTTTGCAGATTTACAGATAATACTATCAGATTGTTGGGAAGATTAAAAAAAACATGCACGTTTTGTAATCTTCATTTTTTGTTTATTTTTATTGTGGAATTAAATTTAAATCCTGTTTTTTCTTTCGAAAGTGGCAAAAAGTGTAAATTCCGTACACTTTTCCACACGATAATAAGGGTTAATCAGGAATACTTTACATCCTAGTGAATTGCGGTAATAAAATGCATAATAAAAGTAAAATTTGCAATTTTGAAACCTTGTTTTGTAGTGGTTTTGGTTACCCTTTTCATGTCAAAGTAACGACAAAAGGAGAAACAAACAACGTTAATTGAACTAATAACGTTATGAATTGTTGATGTACTGATCATAATAACGTCTTCCATTTACATCCAATGTCAAAATCTGAAGTATACACTGAAATCTCATTTGTTCATCATGGAGAAATACTCATTGCTAGAAGGTTTATCTTGCACTTGCACAGTTCCAATAAAGGAGACAAAAGTTCCAAAAATATGGGCAATTGTGTATCATATAGATTAAGATTAAGATTGTTTATTCCAATTAATGGTCCCACAAGGGGCATACAAATTTCCTACAATTAATAGCTTTCATTTCAGGTACACATACATACAAAATTGACAAAGAACACGAGAACATATATATCTATAACGATAACAATATAATAATATTATCAACGGTCAGGCCAGAGCCAAGCAGGGATAATACCAGTAGAAATATAAATATACACACACATATATATATATATAACAGTCAACCATGTTGGCGTCTAATCTCAAGACACTCTTGGATATAAGTTCCAAGAAGGTCCAGAACATCAGAATTTTCATTTGAAAAAATCCAAATAAATTTTGAACGATCATTCATTGCACTAAAGTTAACACAGAGTTTCTCTAAACAGGAAAAAAATTTCTTCTCTCGTTATTATATAAATAAATTACATTCTGTTAAAAAGTGTTGCTCATCTTCAACTTAACCCTTTGAACAATATACACAAAGTCTTTCTGAACGCTCAATGTTTTTGTATCTGCCGCACTCTATTCTCAAAGGATGTGCACTGATTCTTAATTTGCATATGGATTGCCTTAATTTGGATTGATTTAGATCTAAATACTTTTCTGGTTCAAAACAGTTTTTGATTAAAAAATAAGATTCAAGTTTACCCTTTTTAGATTCTTGTGTTTCTAGTTTTAGCTGAAACCAATATTAAAGGAAATTGTCAAGAAACAGTCTTTTTAAGCTATTTGTTAAATTTCCAATCTTCATGTGTAAATTTGGTATTTTTAATCCATTCACAATAAATAAGTTTCACGTAAAATTAACGTTAACAAAATCTGCCTGTGTACCTTCCATGTCACCACCTTAATTTCACATGGTTCCTAGTTCTTCCCAGTGCATCAATAATGGAACGCTAATGTAATTTTTGGCGAGTGGCAATGGTGACCCATACAACAGAGACGAAAAATATACCAGTCTTATATACGAGAACCCATTAAACAACAATTTGCTCAGCCAATTTTATGTTAAGGGCACTGGCGGACCCAACCTCCGAAGAACTAGCAAGGCCTTAATTAGTAAGGCACACTAATTCGCCGGGCGGAGCGAGGCCAAAATATTTCGGCAGGGGGTCTGGGGTAAATGGGTTAAAATCTTGCAT
>MJUU01002994.1:0-11570 GCA_002080025.1 Modiolus philippinarum | reverse complement strand
ACAACAAGTATTAAGAAATGTGACCTCGAAATGTTCAGTACCAACCGCAAGCAGTGAAAGCAACTTAATCTGACCTGTGTGGTTTAATAATTTTCCATTTTATTAAAAAGCACCCTTGTATTAACGTTCGAATCTTTCATTTAATGTACGCGTAGTACGTAAGTATTTTGGCATTTTTATGCATGTTCTGTTTTCATATAAAATATGTTGCAAAGATACATACAGCCATTCCAATGAGTCAAGCTCTATAAGTACTCCTTTTTGTATCCGGAGTATGTTATTTCTTTCAAGCTGTCTGTAATAATTAAAGGAGGTTAGATATAGTAATAATATACTATGATAACATTAAGGTATGGTGTGTGCCCTATGTCATTCAAAAAACAATGACTATCCAGTCAGTTCTGGATTTGACCTGCCACTGATAACAGTCGAGCGGTTGTTTTTACACGAAATTCCCTGTGTTAATTGTCTCTGACCTCTCTGTCAAAGTGTTGATAACATAAGATTTACTGTCTGAAATGTACAAAACTGTTTAGATAATGGATTAAAATTAGTGCATCATAGAAATAGAAATGTATGATGTGTGTCTTATGTCATTCAAAAAGCAATGACTATCCAATCAGTTCTGGATTTGACCTGTCACTGATAACAGCCGAGCGGTTGTTTTTACACGAAATTCCCTGTGTTAATTGTCTCTGACCTCTCTGTCAAAGTGTTGATAACATAAAATTTACTGTCTGAAATTTACAAAACTGTTTAGATTATGGATTAAAATTAAGTACATCATAGAAATAGGAAGTAAATAATTTCGATGAAATTATATTAGAAATATTGGAACAGTCTTAAAATACAAATGTACAAGAAAATAGTATTAGTAACAAAAATACCGAAGTTTGGACAATTAACACTGGAAGCATGTCTGAATGAAATCATTGTATTGAAAAATAAAAGTCATTATTAGACAATACGTATATTCAACAATTGGGCAAAAAAATTCTGATTGCGTTACGTTTTTGTTACAAACTGTGTAAATGAATGGCATTTTATTAGAATCACCTAGCTGATACTATTTTTATCAGCATTGCTAAAATTACTGATGATAGTTTGGTATTTCAATGTGTGATAACAGAATTTACAGTTTGTGTTTGGGTTAAGAGTTTTTCACTAGTCGAACCATACATTAAACCTTATAATTACCTCATTATAAACTCCTCCCTACGGTCGGAATTTATAATGAGGTTATTATATAATACATTACGGGCATTTTGTCAGCGTTTATCTGACTGTAATGTTCCATATACAAAAGTCATTCTTGGCAGTGCAACCTCTTTGCAAACAAAGATGTCATTTAAAACCAAGAAATAACCAGATTAACTCGATATTTTGTCATATAGTGTATAGTTACACTATATATAAAACAGTTTAAGACCTGATGATTTGATTTGTTATCACGTATTCCAATTTACTTCTAGTATATGGTTTGCCTATTTCTTGATGTTATTAATTATTTCTGTATGTACTATGGACTCGTGCAGTTGACGCAAAAGACAACACTGTTGAAAAGTTCTAAAGGGAGAAACCTATAAGGGATTCATTTTCTTTAAAACATGATGGATTTTTTTTGTAGAAGTCCAAAATAAAATAGAAGTTGTTTTTGTCAAAGTAGCGCATTAATTTGAACTAACACCCATTGGAATTTTTTTTCATACAAGAAACGTTTCAAAATTCGTTTATTATTTGTTACATTAAATACACTGCAATCGACACTACGTCAAAGGCTAATATTCTAAACAAACAATTCCATTCTGTCTTTACTACCGACAATGACGAAAAAATGCATGGAAACTTACGCCAAGATGAATAACATTGATATCACAGAAAATGATGTACTGAAACGGCTCAGAAGCTGGAAAGGTGCCAGTCACAACCCTGCTAACTATTTACCAGTATCGTTAACATTCATCCTATGCAAATTACTTGAACACATATAGTAGTATCAAATTAATGTCACACCTAGAAGAGAACAATATACATGTACTATCAGACTTCCAACATGTTTTCCACAACAAAAGATCATGCGAAACACTTATCCTGGGTTTATTAGAAGATTTAAAATAAACTCTGGACTACAATACCAAGGCAGATATGATAGTACTAGACTTTTCAAAGTATTTAGTGTAAAAAATGGATAACAGGAAACACCTACAATGGTTGAAAATTATTATTACATGCCACAATCTGCTATGGAACTACACTTGAAGAACACGAATAAGACAAAGGACAAACGAAGCCAACGATAGGAACTCGGGACAGCCGGACTTGGTACCGGCACTAGCAAAAGCCAGCAGTAGGGTTAAACCGGTTTATGGGTACCCAAACCTCCCCTTCATCTGTCCCGTTTCCCTATAGTATAATAAACATACGAATAAAACCCAATACAGGTAGATTACTAACTCCATGACCACAATCTTGAAGGGAAATAAAAAAACAATACTTAATTTAGAAAAATGGGTCAAGGGGTGCTCGCCGCTAAACTGCCGGCTAGCTCAAGGAGCCTAATCTGCTGGTAGAACACTGTCGCACCACGGAAGAAAAATCAAATTCAAAACTTCCCGAAGGGTTTGGTCAAGAATCATCATAGATTTCAGTACACATCGGCAGTATCAGTGAGAGGCCAGTATGTGTGCAAAATTTTTCAGGTCTCAAAGCTAATTTAATGGATGCAAGCAGAATATCTTGTCGATATCCCCTATTACGTAATGAATGTAAGTTATGTCCCAGCTTTTAATCAATTTCTGGCATTTTTTAACAGCATTTCCGTAAAAACGAGGATTAGAAATGCCCTTAGTAATAAGCTGTTTACGAGTAACGCCATGTTTAGACATCAAATGTTCATATCTACTAGTATTATAAAACTTCTTAAATGTATTCAACAACTTATGAAATCTGTAAGCCTGTTGTAAAAGTTTGGCTGTGATAGTAGGTTACGTTCATTAAAATCGTCAAGAGTAGAACACACTCGTGCGAATCGTACCAGTTGAGAAATATTCATCCCATAGGATGGAGATAGAGGGATGTCGCCGTCAAGAAAAGGGAAATTACTAGTGATAGTGAAATCGAAATCATCCCGTTTTTCATATATTTTAGTTTTTATTTTACCGGAGAAAATAATGATAGTAAGATACAGAAAAGGGCAGTATTTAGAATCATTGTTAGCTTTATTTAATTTTAGTTGTTGTGCGTAAATAATGTCTACATAATCTAAAATCTGGGGATTATCAAAAGTGAGGATATCGTCAATATACCTGCTGTTATCATTGAAAATAGAAATAAGTTTATCACTGTTTGGTATTGTTCCATTTTGAAGTTTTTTCATGAAGTCTCGTTCGTAACAGAAAAGAAAAAGATCTGCAATTAGAGATGCACAATTTGTACCCATGGAAATACCTATGACCTGTTGATAAATAGTGTTCCCAAAAACGAACAAAAATATTGTCCTGCAAAAGATTGAGTGCATTTATCATATCCTCACATGTCTAGGAACAATGATTATTGTAGGTAATATTAGAGAAGAATCCTTGCTTCTTGTTAGAGCAAATGAACTGCTGACCAGAAAATTTAAAAGACCGTTTAGTAAGTTGTCCCAATTTGGATTTAATCAATCATGTGGAAGGGTAGTATAAAGTGTAGAAAAATCATAACTGTCGATAGATTAGACTGGTCTTTGAATTAATTGAAGTTTATCTAAAACTTCAATAGAAATTTTTTACACTCCAAAAGTAATTTACACCAGAGTTTTGATAAGTTTTTTTACAGTATTTTTCACAGTAATAACCAACTCCTTTATACAATTAAGGTGTCTGCAGGGTATTATTTTCCTATTATAGAATTTTGTGAAATTTTCTGTGTAGAAACATCATTGTATTATTGTTCAAAATATAAAATAAAATTTGGGGGTCACCGTGCATTTAAGCGCAAAAACTGAAATTAAAAATTTCAGGATTTTACATAGAAATGTTAAGGAAAATGGTTATATAAGAGGATAGCTTGAAAAATTTATTATAGATTTTCTCCATACTTTGCATGTGTTTTGAAATCATTATATACTTTACAAATACAAAATAAAAATTAGGGGTCACCGTTGAAATAAGAGAGATAAATTGCAAAATGTTAATTTCTGTAGTGATATCTTTGTTAAATTCTTTTATCAAATTATCTCCCTTGTATAATTTCTGTGTTCTGTAAATCCAGCTTAAGATTTAAAGCTTGTGTGTTTTAGTCCACTTTTTTGTAATGAAAATGTTGTAAAAGTAATTAGGAATGATATTTCTAAATACTTTGGAACATTCTTTAAATTTCAAATAACTATTTTGTTAAATTTTTTAAGGAATGAAACCTAAATGAACAAGTATAAGACAAAAATGGCGAAATAATACCACTGAGACACCTTAAGTGAACTAGGTAAATGGATGGATAAATTAGTAGTCGAACACTTATTAGATGCGGAAATAAAACGATGATTAAAGGAATTTTTGTGAAGCTTCGAAGCCCAGTACAAGGTAGGTAAGATGTTATCTTTAGGTGGAACTTTAAGCATTTATGTATCCCTATAATGTTGTTTTTTAACGTGTTTTCGTCCCAATTGGTACGTTTGAAAGTGTCTGACTTGTCCAGTTCGTTTTGTTGAACATCGATATAGTATTTCTTTCAGACAATAGCAACGTTGTTAGAAGCCTTGTCAACAGGTACAAACACATATTTTTACCAAGATCCTTCAATTTTGACAATTCTATTTACAGACAGCTAAGAAGGTGACTTCACATAGTTATCTTCATAAAAATTTATTCTGTCGCTGACCTTGGTTATAATTCTATCTTTAAAACATATTTTTGAAGGTGGGCGATATTTAGGCCCTTTTCTCAAGAATTGCCTAACTTCTTTATCTCCAATGATCTTTAGATTCCCCGTTAATATATGTCCACATGGGTCATAGCGATATGGGGACGTAGAACAGTCTCGGCTGCTATGGTAGTTTTTCCCAAAATCAGCATCACAGGTGATAGAAGAGTAATTGAAAAAAATGTTTCTAGTAGGTTTTTTTTAATAAGAAAAGGAAATGACAGGCATGTCCTGATTGTCAAAATAGACGGGTACAAGCTTTTGAATATCTGGGTCCCGAAAAATGCCTGCAATATCATATCTTCAATTCCTTTATAAATGTATTTAATTTTCAAGAACTGTTTTATGTGCTCATCGAGTTTGTCGATTCTCGGATAAAGTCGATGAAAGCAGAAAGCATTTCATTTTGAACATTCATAGAGCGGACAATTAACAGACAAAGTATCACACTCCAAAGAGATTTAATAAAGTTGTGTTACAGGAATTGAACATTGTTTAGTGAACAAACCATGCCGCCCATTGTGTTTGAAAACAGTATAACGATCTTTTATATTTACGAGGTTTTTACGTTTGCTTTTGATATTATAATTTACTCTTCGACCATGTGACCTGTGATGGCGTAATTTTGGAGAAGAAATTCCCATAATGTTAATAGAAGCGCACTGAGAAATGTTTCATTGACCCATAATGTTGTCAGTTAACCCTAGTGGATAAGCTGTCTGTCGTTTTTTTAATCCAAGACAGTTCGCATGCTCTTCTCTTAGATTGACCTTAAAAGACGATCTGAGTTGGAACTCTCACATAAACAACGTAGTCTCAGGATCAAACCAAGTCCAGGGTATGTTAATCCGAAACATCAAGAAAGAACCTCAGCAGACCAAGATCAATGCAGTAAACACTCTTTTAAGACCAAAGATTGCATATGGAGTGGCAATCTGGGATCCATACACACAAGAGAACATTGATAAGACAGAGAAGGTACAAAGAAAAGCAGCAAGATATGTACGTAACAACTACAGCTATGAGGCAAGTGTTACCTCTATAATGAATCAACTGAACTGGATCTCACTACAACAACAACGTCAGAATATCAGACTATGTTGGATGTATAAGATAACATATAGATTAGTAGCCGTACCAGTAAAATACTACCTGACTCCAACTACTAGACCATCAAGACACTAAAGATCGTTGGCATATAAGATCTTCAGCCCGAGGTACGACTACTACAAGTATTTCCTTTTTCCATGAACTGCTATTGAGTGCAACACACTACCGGACATGATAGTAAAAGCATCAACTGTAGAGGCATTTAAGGCAGCCATTTCAGCTTAGGATCCTCCAATGTTTTTAACCTACACAACTTTGTACAGACCACATCTCTTTTCCACACTTTTGTAAATTGTCACCACACTTAGACATACCAAGTCCGGCTATCCCGAGTTCCTATCGTTATCTATGTTTGTCTTTTGTCATTTTGTTGCTTTTCTTGTGCAGTTCCCTGGTTGATTGTGACATGTGATTGTAATGTTCGGCCATTGTAGGTGTTTTCTGTTATCTTCCTTTCATTAATTATGAGCGCCTACGCAAACGCCAAAAAGGATTGAAAACTCAGCAGTTGAGTTTAATTAAGACATCAATGAAAACAAAGAAGAAAAGAAAATTAACGAAATTAAAAAAAATTAATCAATCATAAGTGGTGTCCGAATATGAACTATTTTGTTAATATAACATTTAATTTAGGTACTTCAGCAAGTAAAATTCTATCACATGGATTTGCTAAGAGCCTTGAGAAGAAATCATTGCATATTATTGCGAGTAAGCTACCACCATGCTTTCGACTTTTTTTCATCACCAGTAGGTGTATTCAACTGTACCAAAACACAACAAAACAAGATAAACTAGAAAAATATTTGCTCACTTAAATTTATCCCCTCCCGTTTGATTCCAGTATGAAAAAAATCAACAACAGAAAAATCAAATCAAATCAAATTGTAAAATAAATAGTACACTAAGGCAATATGTACTGAACATTCTGTGAAAATTTCAGTGAATTTCTCAAAGCGCCCTTGTAGGAGTAGTTGCCACTTTTAGATGGTAACAAGGTTAATCCAGACATTATATTTTACTCACTATGATTGCTCAATAGGCAAAAAATAGGATACCGAGAGAGCTTGAATTATTCAAGTTTTTTAGAAGAGGAATCTTAAAGGAATTGGTTTCTTTATTATGAAACACCATAAATAATGCATGATAACTGATTACAATAAATGAAATTGCGGTATAAGTGATTATAACTTACGTTTACAAGTTTTTTGTTATTTAATTCTGACAATTTATACAGCCTGATAGAAGAAAAAAACTACTTACAAGATCTGCAGGTGAGAAAACCCTGAAAATACGTCTTGTTCTAAAAATGTGATGTTGTTGTCCTTTAACTGTCTGTAACAGAATAATAATGAAATACAAATTAATATATTGAATGGCAACATTAACACTTTCAGTTTACATTCGTACTTGCCTGTAATAATAATTTTCTGTTATTGTTGTTATTTGCTGTCATCTTTTCTTCTTTTATAGAGATGTAATAAGAAGAAAATGAAGAAAAAAATAAGGTTATAAGCCATTTAGAATTACAACAATACTTTTCGAATGTCATCACACATGTCTTTGATAATATATCAGTGCGATAGCTTGTCGATATCAACAAAAATATAAATACAACAGGCAAAGTGCAATTGTCAAATAAAAAAAATGATTTGAGAGGGCATATCTTTAATTATAGAAACTATTTGCATTTTTTTTACAAAAATGTTATACATTTTCTGTATTTTTCGAAATACCCTATATTAAACACTTAACTTTTTGTGTTAAGTGACGGCCAGGAAAAAATAAAATCAGGAAAGATTTAGACGGTCAATATTTCCAGGCGATAGCATGGTTCTATGTAATTCTTTCTTTGGCAATTAAATATACTCACAGTATAGTTGTACTGAATGGAATTCCCCCGGGAACTTCATTAAAATTCTTTTCAGTACAATCCACTATATCTCCCTTGCATGTACAATTGACTGGACATGATAGACTCTCACGCATTAAAGCCAAAACAATAACATACTGAATCAGCATGTTAAAGAATACTTCGGAGGTTTCCTGAAATGATGCAGTCTATTTCAATTATAAAATGAGTATACAGCTAAAATATTTTCTGAATTCTGTCAGGACATCTCTGAGAAAGAAGCCGGACAAAAATCATTTGAAAGAAGAGAGAAAGCGGAATAATACTGGTAATAATAGAGATACGGATAATGTACAATATGTCGTCCCGACTACGTCTGGGGCGACATACAACATTTTCCCATAGAGTTCTTTGTTAAACTTTATTCCGTGGTGGAAACCGTCTCTTATTTCTGATTTGTACATTTATATAAAATTTGATAGATGACCATCAAGTAACGAATGCCAAGTTAAAATCAACTTGATATATGAAACAGTTTTCAGGAATTTTTAACCGACATGTTCCCATAAGATACAATGTTAAACTGCGATCTGCATTGGCGGCCATCTGGGATTTGTGAAAGGTACAAATATATAGAATTCGGTAGATGACCATCGTGTTACCAAAAATCTTAATCAATTTGATATATGAAACTGTTTTCAAGAATTTAGCAATTCAAAATATTTTCCCATAGGGTCTAATGTTAAACTAAGATCTACAGGAGCGACCATCTTGGATTTATGATCAGCCCTCAAATCATACATGCGTTCGATGACCATTTTGTCACCATGCTTCGTTAATATCAACTTGATGTACGAAACGGTTTTCAAGAATTAATAATTTACAACATTTTTCTCTAGGGTCATATGTTTAACTATGTTCCCCGGCTTTGGCTATCTTAGATGAGATGTGAACCTGTCAGATATATGTAGAAATTGTACTTCTTGATAAGATGAACACTTTTGCTATTCAAAGTTGACCGCTATCTCATTAAGGGCAATAACTCCTATATGGGTATTAAGATTTTCATCAAAATTTTTGGTAGGGTAGATCTTGACATGCTAAATATTTTTGCAATCGAAAGTTGACCTCTATCTCTTATAGATATTCTAATAAAAATAAGAGATGTTAAAATTTTGAAAATTATACTGAAAAAGGGCAATAACTCTACGACGGGTTTTCAGATTTTCTTCAAAATTGCAGAGCGGGTAGATCTTATCATGCTGATCATTTTTATACATGTCAGATTTTTTATATCTGTAACGGTTTTCGAGTTATTTACAAAAAAACAGCAATTAACAATTAGGTTCTATTTTCAGAAACAGTGGCCATTTTGTTTGATCAACGGACTAATCGAACACAATTTTGAAAGTGCATACCCTGGTGATGATTTCGGCTGAGTTTGATTACAATTGACCCAGCAATTTAAGAGGAGAAGATTTTTGAAATTGTTGACGGACAGTCCGACTGACGGACACAAAGTGGTGGCAAAAACTCACATGGCCTTTTAAGCCAGGTGAGCTGAAAACGGTAATAATTGTATCATGTGAACATTTTTACTTAAACCTAACGACTTTAATACTAAAAAAATAGAGCAGTGCTCAAGGTCCTCCGCCTAAGAGTTGTATGTTCCTTTTACCTGAAAAACGGTACAAGATGAAAAAAAATGTTTGGGGAGAGTTTTAATGCATTTTTCACGAGGAAGCATTTGCAAAAAACCCCATCAAAATCCGATGAAAAATTAAAAAAAAAATTTTTTTGGCACCCCCACCCCCCCAACACCTTTGACCCCAATTATCTTGAAAACGGTAAGAGATACCAGAAATCTGTTGGCATATGTATGAAAGCATTCATTGAGAGGAATCTAATGGAAAAAATCCCATCGAAATCGGATAAAAATAAAAATTTCCAACACGTACCAAATTTTGGTGCAATAAATTCTATTTTTAGAAATTGTGACCTTGACCTTTGACCTACTGACCCCAAAATCAATAGTGTTCTTGCCCTCTCCTATTCCTTCCGTCTGTATAAGTTTTGTTTCAATCGGGCAAGGGATACTCAAGTTATCATCCGGAAACGACATCCGGAATGACGGAATGACGGAAAGGCGAATTCTATAGTCCCCCGCTTTCGCGAAAGGCGGGGGACAATAAGTTGCTATTTAGATTCTCAGAAGATCCCTTGGCTTTGATTATTTGCTCTCTATTCGGTTTTATACATCACTCGATTTCTGGATTTTCATTATTTTTATGTGCACTAATTAGACATAAGTTGTCGAAACGACCACATGTAGAAATTCACAGTTGCTTCGGTATTCTTTCGTTTATTACACTTATTTTTTCGATCACTCTTTTGTTGGAAGGTTATTACCGGTGGCCCGAAAACCTATTTTATTTGGAAACTTGCAATATCTAAATTTAAGATTTTTTTTAACTACGGAGTATCTCCCTCTTGCATAGCTCTGTCCTTAGTTGATTTTTACTTTTCTAGTTAGATCTTGTAGATAATTTGTTCTCTCTCGGCTTTTACTCATATTTTGGTTTCTGGATTTCTAAATGTTTTGATTTGATCTGCACTGAAGAGACATAAGTTGTCGAATGACCATACGTAGAAACTTAATTTACAGTATCTTATGTATTGTATTACTTAAATTTTCTTTGCTGTTGGACTGTTAGTCAGTAGCCTGTATTTCTGTACTGGCCTGAAAACCGGTTTTATTTGGAAACTTACAATATCTAAATTTACAAAAATTTTGTTTGAAACTTATTAAATATTAGAATTTCTCCCTCTTGTAGAGATTTCCAGAAAACCGTCATCTTTAGTTGATTTTTGCGTTTTTATTTACGACAAAAGGGACGATTTAAATTTCAAAATTATCAATTTTCCTACCCTTGATACTAATATCCGAACTTTTCCTGTTTAAACAGGTACCACAAATTAGTCTTCCTCGTTAGATATAGTTATCTCCTTAACCGCCTTATTAGTCAAGACTTAAAAAATATCCTTTTTATACAATCATTAAAAATTTTGATATCAGTCACTTGTGGAAAAAATTGAAGCTTCGATCCGAACTGTGATTTAAGATTTCAACAGCAGTTGCTGTTGAGTTGCACCCGGGCACTACCGCAATGGAAAAGGGGGGGGGGGTTGGCGCGCAAGAAAAATTGGTTTAACACACTACTGTAGAAGAACTTTTATTCGTGGACATCAATTTTCGTGGTTATCATAAATATCACTATTTCATTGTTACTTAAATTCGTGGTTACGAATTCTATGTATTAAAACTCTATGGCAAAAAAATGCATTTCGTTGGGAATTTAATTTCGTGGTTTCAGCGAACCACGAAATTAACGAAAATTGTAACCCAAATAGAACTTTCACAGAATTTCTTTTAAATGCATGTATCCAGTAAGGATTATTGCAGTCGAAAATTTTGCATTGGTTTGCCACCTACTTTGTCTTTCAGTCCCTTGTACTTTGGCTCTTGACAATTTTATTCGGTAATTTTGTTTTAACCCCTGCTGGTAATTTGTTCTATATTGCCTTTTAGACATATTACGGCTTTTCGATTTCCAATGATTTATTTAAAGTGCACTAAAGCGACATAAATTGTCGCGATTTGTTACTTCGTAATTTAGTTATTATAACAACAGGGTCGATGCTTCTTCTGTCA
>MJUU01002991.1:20425-50440 GCA_002080025.1 Modiolus philippinarum | reverse complement strand
CAAAATTAGGTCACTTTGACCTATATTTTCCGCATGATCGACTTACATTCAAGTTTATGTCCGAGTTCAGATCTAAGCAACTGTACATGGTAGGATCATCTAACCTTGCATGTGCATGCATCTTTGGGGGTAGGTCAGCATCCAGTCAAAATTAGGTCACTTTGACCTATGTTTTCCGCATGATCGACTTACATTCAAGTTTATGTCCGAGTTCAGATCTAAGCAACTGGTCATGGTAGGATCATCTAACCTTGCATGTGCATGCATCATTGGGGGTAGATCAGCATCCAGGCCAAATAAGGTCACTTTGACCTATATTTTCCACATGATTGCCTTACATTCAAGTTTGCTTCCGAGATCAGATCTAAGTAACTGTACATGGTAGGATCATCTAACCTTGCATGTGCATGCATCTTTGGGGGTAGGTCAGCATCCAGGCAAAATTAGGTCACTTTTCCGTTTATGTCGGAATTCAGGTCTCCATAACTGTACATGGTAAGATCATTTAGCCTTTGTATAAGGGATGGTAAATGAGCACCCTGGCGAAATTGGGTTTCTGTGTCCATGTGCCATAACGAGGCGAACTTAGTAATCGTTGATTACCTATGTTTTATCAAAGTGATCATACAAGTTGATTTTTCTACCTAGTTTGTGTCCAGCTAATTACTGTGTCAAGCTCCTTTCTGTGTCCATCTTATTGGGTCAAGTTCTAATTTACTGTGTCCACATTCACTTTAAACTACACTTGTTCGAATTTCAGTGGTCGACATGCTGCTGTCGTATCATGCTGTGTTCGGCATAGCCCTTTATCTATATACAGTCAAACTTCGATGGCTCGAACACCCAAAGGACCTATGAAAACAGTTCGAGTTAGAGGGATGTTCGAGTTATGGAGGTCAAGCTGTGTTTAAACTCGTACAAAGGGACCAGAAAATGAATTCGAGATATTCATGGTCTTCAGGCTAATGCAGTTCGAGCCATAAAAGTTTTACTGTATTATGAATGGCTAATTTTGTTCTAAACTTTAAAAGATTACATGGCTGATAACATCAATCATACATTGTACATGTAGTTAAACATTACAACCGTTGGAAAAATCAACCTTTTCATCAACTGCTTTGAGACTAGTGAAACAAATTTAATTATTATACTTTACTGCATTGTGTGGAAGGTCCTTCACAAAGATTGCTCATTTCAATTTGATTTGAATAACATTGTTGTCAGGGAATATGGCTTAGCATTGGACCCTATAGGAAACATTTTCAGGCATCAGCATAGGGATTTTGTTAGGTGAGTGATACAGGCAAGGTTTCAGAGCCTCTAGTAATTTTTTAATAGATTTAAATGGCCAGATTGGAGGGGGTGAAAAAATTTGTCAATACCTGTCCATGTTAGGCCATACAAAAATAATGATTAGATTCTCAGGCCATTTTTCTGAAAAAATGATGAGGCAGGGAGGGAGAAGATTTTTTATTTTTTATTGGTTCAAAATCATGATGAGGCATCTTTTTACATTTCTGAAATGCCCAAAAAGTGATGAGGCAGGTGATTTTCATTTTTTTTTTTTATTTGAAACTTGAATAAAAAAGTAAAATTAGTACCCAGAAAAGAGATGAGGCAGGGGCCTGAGAAGCTAATGTATTTTTTTATTTTGCCTTATATCCCTTTTAGGCTATTAAAAAAAATCTATTTCTAAAGCCCATCAAAACTTTTTTTCAATTCCACCTTTTTTTTTACAACTATGACTTTAAGCTCAAAGTCTTAAAAAAACCTGTCCCAATATCCTAGCAATTAAATTCAGATGTATTAAAATGTGTCATAAAAGTGAATTCTGAATTACATTTCAGTGAAATCCAAAAAATGATAAAATAAGATTAAAGAACAAAAATTCTATTTTAAAAAAAAAGGCTACCGAAACAAACAATTTATTTTGAATTGCCTTAGATGTGCAATTTTGATATCATTTTGGTGCCTTACATATTAAATAAGCAGAGCAGATGCTAAGTTTCAGACCTTGAATTAGCTCAAGGTTGATTAGAAATTTGTTTAGTTATGGAAGGAAATATTATAGGCATGTGTTAATCAACTTTACATATTATGTACATTTCAGGCCGGTGAACAGAGTTTAGAAGACAAATTAATGGCTTTTATTCAGCATCAACCGGATATTCAACTTAGGATCCTTGCATACGAGGTAGTAATAATATATCGGTTACATGTCGTTAGTGCCATCATTATTTTGTTTTAAATATCTTTAGATCATATTGACTTCATTTAATTGAATGTATATCTTTTATATGTGCAGAAATGTGACCTATTTAAACAATTTATTGTGTAGTTTTTCCAGCTCATTATATTTTAATTATTAGAAAATGATATGTGTTTTATGTGTTTGCTTGACATTGTCAATCCTATTTGTATGTAATTAAAGAAATAAAGATATATGGAGTAAATTGTCCCCAATCAAATATAGTTTTAAACAAAACCACATTTAATTGTTTTTCTTAAGTATGAAGTCATTGCTATCCCTTTAACGATTAGAATTTACATGTACATCATAGAATAGGGGCTGAAAAACTTTTTAGGGGCATAAACTGCCATTTTGTAATTGGGCAGGAATTTTGCATTAACCCTAAATCAGGATTTTAGATTTGCATTGTCATTTTTCTGGATTCATAACAGGAAAATTTATTGTCTCCTGAATTGCTTGATGAGAACCTCTCCTTCTTATCGCCATAGTAAAGTCAAGAAAACCTTTTCTAGAAGGAGGAGAGTTCATTGCTAAACCTTGACCAGTGCTACTTCTGTATTATTATATAATTAATCGACATAATTCTACATGTCTTAACTCAAGTGCATATAAGTAGTTGACAAAAATATCTAATAGATTGGTCAAAAGTTGACCAATGAAAAAATAGCAAAATAAGAAAATGGATAACAGGAAACACCTGTTGAACAATGAAGTTGCTGCACTTTTTTCCAGGTTTTTAATTGTTCTAATGCTAAGTACATTCCATTTGAGTTTCCAGGGTCTTGTGTTGTTTTATGTAAATAAATTTCTGTACACTCATGACATTTACAAATTCTCCAGAACCTGCTAAAAACCGAATGTAAACTTGCCAGTTGCAAACAACATAAATATTATGTGATGAAATGTTCCCCAAAAGGACATGGTGCCAAAAACTCTCAGGTCCGACATACAATCGCTCTTGAATAATGGTTTAAGTTTTAATCCTACACCAGGAAAACCAGATGACACTGACTTAATTACAATCTGCCAAATGCCCTTTTTTTGCTTAATAGTACGAAAGGAACTGTAGACAAAAATGCTCCAAGAAAATAATTCAAGAACTTGACAGTATAGAAATCAAAATTCCACAACGGCGACGATTTTGTAACCTTCGGCTGTGTCCCGACACAATTGGGAGTAGTACCTATGTTCAGGGAAGCCAATTGAAGTGGTAAGGCACGCCTCTAGAGGTGTCGTCCACTGGATTCAAAAAACAGAAAACAATGTTTCCAAAAAATATGTGTTTCTAAAATATACTGTAGCTCTCAACGACTTCAAAAACGGAAGATGAAAACAGTAATGAAATTTTTAAGTCAGACTCTGTTACAAAAATATCTCAGTATGAACTAAATTCTGAACTTGCAGAAAAGAATTGGGACAGGCAGCTAACAATCCAAAATGTTAACAAAAAACTTATTAACAAAATAATAACAAAATATTGTACTTCATATTTTCTATTTATTGATGTATCTATTTTTAGTATGATCTATTTTTATCATAACTATTTATTGTAACTATGGACATATTATGACGTTCTCTAAAATACTGTGCCTACAAAGGTACTTCAGTCTTCAATTTTACAATTATATTGTCCTGATGACAGCCATGAAGGCCGAAACTAGTCAACCAAATAAAAGTCGTTTTACTGCATCCAACGGAGTGTTGTTGTCACTTTAGTATCAAATTCTGCAGATGTTTAAGAGAAGGATTCAGAATTATATAACTGTTTATAAATATGACATGAAATAATATATTGACAATATTACTGCATGCATGTTATAAGTTATATACTACTTAAGAATTGAATGCAATATTTTGTAGTTTTATTGGATTGTTAAAGCGTGGTCGGTAGCCCGTTTTGAATGAAGCGCGTTAGGTCAAAGCTTTTACACGACAATAAAACTACAAAATATTGCATTCAATACTTATAATTACATTCAGTAAATAGAATGCAAGTATTCACGCAAGATGCCTTAATGAAAATTGTGGATGATGCACCATTTCCTTGTCTAGATTACTCTGTCGTCTTTGTTTACTTTTTTCGTTGTCATGGAGTCGCGTGCTGGTGTATTTTTACTGACTGATAAAACAGTGATAGAAATGATCGGAAGTACTGGTAACCAATCAAATATGGGGATTCCCATACAAAAACAGAATGAATGTAATTATAATTCTCTTATAATATGTCAAATTTAAACCGGTTTTGACCAGTTAGATAAATTTTCAAGCTATTACCCGCCAAACATATTTTGAATACAATTTTCTGTGTTTATCATCTATCATTAGAGAAAAAGGTTACACCACTTTATCCCGATTATTACCATATTTTATCCACTCTCGAAAGTTAAATTTAAAAATTTTAAAATGCTCGGCAAGCCTAGCAATTAAAATTTTAAAATTTAACTATTTCTACTGGATAAAATATGGTAATGAACGGGATCTTGTGGTGTAACATATATTTATGTAACATTACACAGAAAAAAAATCTACAGCTTTATTATAATTGTAGTAAATAATTTATTACATGCATGCAGTAATATTGTTGCTGTTTGAAATTTGGAAGAGGAGATATATGTAGTTCACTTTAGACATTTTAGATTATTTGGGTGAAAGGGGTATACTTCTGTGGTTTTGCCATGGTAACTTTTGTGTTTACAATTTCAATTAGACTTTTACATGAATGAAGAATTTATTAAATTGGCTTGCTTTTGAATGCTTTGAAAGTACTATTGTTCGTGGGGTTCCAATTTTCGTGGATTTAGTGGTTCACTTAAACCACGAAATGCATTTTTTCCCATAAGGTTTCAAGGTAGGGGATTTGAAACCACAAATTTAAGTACCCACGAAATAGTGATATTTATGAAAACCACAAAAATTGATGTCCACGAATAAAAGCACTTCCGCAGTAATTTATTGTAATAAAATTCATTGCTATCTTTATTTCAGCCCCTTGAATTGGAAATATTAAAACAAAAGATTACAGAGGCAGAAATCAAATGTTCAATGGACAAACTGAAAGAATTCTTAGACGACAAGGTAAAACTATATCTCCTATAATTTGTAAAAAATTTAGAGATATTTTGCATTTGCATTCAAATATCTTCTCTGAAACTGCTTGAACATTTTTAATTAAATTTTATAAAAAAAGTTTCTGATTTATATACATACACCACCAAAGATGGACCATCAATTGGGAATTATAGTGCTGCATAGGACCCATGTGAGCAATACAGGCTCTTGAGAGCCTCTTGTTTTGTCTGTCTTCTTTTTTTCATAGTTCTCATTCATATTAAAAGTTGGGTATGCATGCAATAATAAAAAAAATCAAAATGGTAGCCTTTTATAACATGACTTCCTAATTATTTCAATTTTCAACATGTCAAAGTTCTGTACAGCCTTTGATTTTTAGCTGGAGTTCCATCTTGTAAGAAGAGTACTACAGTTTTAGATGGCAAAATGGTAACTTGAGTACCTTATATCAGATCAAAATCAGACTTGCTTACTTATTGCTTGAGATACAAGTAGAACCGTATAGTTATTTTGGGGTCTACCTACAAAGTCAATGTCAAGGTAGCTAAAAAATCATTGAAGTTTCAAGGTGTTTCTGGATGATTATTTGAGCACAGAATTAAAATTTTGTCACATATTTATGTTTTACAAGGGGTAGCACTAGAATGATTTTTTTTTGTGGATCAACAAGTCTGATAAAGTCATTGATAAAGAATTAAATTAAAATCCAAAAGGTCAAAGGTAAATATTAGATCACAATTTCTCTAATTTCTAGCTAATTTTACCAATGCCTGACCGGTGTGATAAAAATATTTCTCATCTCTAGAGAGAGAAACTCGTGAGAGATTTCCTGCTAAATCTATTCGGAACATAATCCTTGGTGTTTTACATTATGTCATTAGAGCTTGACATCTTAACTTACAACTTAAAAACATTAATTATGAAATTTCTCACATCTTATTATTAATAAATTTTCAAATGTTTAAAAACTCTGCAAGCCTCGTTTTCAAACATTTGCAAAATTTATTATGCGAGAAATTTCATAATCAACTTAGTTCTTGTTGAAGAATCTATATTTCTCAATTTCAAGTCAACTTTGGATTATTTTATTGAACATCTTGTATATAAATAAAATAAAAATTTGGTCAGTTACAATATAACCTCTTTACTGTCCCATGCAAAGGATTTTTATCCATGATTGAATATGAAAATATTATGGAAAATAAAACAAAGCACACATTTCTCACATGTCATGTAATACCTAATCTAATTTCAGTGTATTACATTTACGATGAAGAATATGAGAAAAAGTCCTAGGAAGAAAAGAAGAAGTCCAAAAAAAGGAACAGGCAGTCCTTCCAAGAGTAAAAAAAGTCCTGTGAAAGGCAAGAACAGTCCAGCTAAAGGAAGAGGCAAAGGGAAAAAGAACTAAAACATTGATAAAAATGAATTTGACTTTACATATCTAGGAATACGAAATATAAGTAATGTTTCAGGATATTTTAGAAATTTTACTCTGCAATTGGAATGAATTGAGATAATGAAATGCAATGTGAATGTGATATATATTTGTATATGTAAATTTTTATAATATATTGTTTCACTGCAGTTAAGAATTCTGTCTTTGTGGATTTTTACCATTGTTCACTGAAGCTAATTTATTTATTATTACTGAGGACAAATTAAAGATTTCAGTCTGCTATTTTTGTGTCGCCTGCTGTAAGCAGAGTCCACACATAGGGATTACTATCCGTTGTCTTGCGTCGTCGTCTTCGTCCTGCGTCCTCGTTGTCTGTCGGTTTTTGAATCCGCAACTCCTTCAAAACTACTAGTCCGATTCCAACCAAACTTTCAGGATATATTTTTTTACTTAGTGTAGTTGTGCACATGGTGTAGTTGTGCACATGATACTTGGAATTTTAATTTTACATGTTTTAGAGGTTCAGGGAGCCAAAATTGCTCATTTGTGAGTCTGTCAGTTTTTAATCCGCAACTCCTTCAAAACTGCTAGTTCAATTCCAACCAAACTTTCAGGATATGTTGTTCACCTGGTGTTGATGTGTACCTGATACTTAGAATTTTGATTTTACATATTTTAGAGGCTCACGGAGCCAAAATTGCTCATTTCTTGGTCTGTCAGTTTTTGAATCCACAACTCCTTCAAAACTGCTAGTCCAATTCCAACCAAACTTTCAGGATATGTTTTTCACCTGGTGTAGATGTGCACTTGATACTTAGAATTTTGATTTTACATATTTTAGAGGTTCATGGAGCCAAAATTGTTCATTTGTTATTCTTGTTAGTTAATCCTCAACTCCATCACAGCTTTAAGTCAGATTCCAACCAAACTTGCATGATAAGTTGTTCACCTGATCTTGTTGTGCATCTGATACATAATATTTTGATTTTAGAGACTTTAGAGGTTCATTGAGCCAAAATTTCTCATTTGTTAATTTAGTGTGTTAATGTGGTACTTTTTCAAAACTAGAAGTCATATTCCAAATGACCTTTCAGAATTTGTTGATCACTTGATTTAATTGTGCACCTGATACTTAAAATTTTGATTTTACAGATTTTAGAGGTTTACTTGGGCAAAAAAGCTCTTCTTTAGTGCAGGCGACACAAGTGTTCCATGGAACACCCATAAATTTTTTTTCACTAATTTGATTCAATGGTTCAGTGTAGAACAAAGGCAGTAGAATACCAAAGGAACAAAGCACAAGATTACATAAATCAAAGTCCAGAGACAAGGCAAAATCAAGAACACCAGAAGACGGAAGACCAAAGACACTACATGCTCACAAAACACACATTACATATACAACACAAAAAATCTAAGCACAAACAGTGTGAATCTCAAAGAACAGAGTGACATCAGGTGCGCCAGAAGGGTAAGCATGTCCTGCTCTGTATACAGCACGCATCACACTGCCACTAGGTGAATCCAGGGTAAAGTCAAAACCAGTAATGTCAAATCCGGGAAGACGTGAATCTAGCTGAAAATGTCAGTTTTCATTTGTGACACTGACATTTCATATCTATCTATGATGTGGTGGTGACGCCCATAGAATTTCTGAAGGAACGAAAGTATCAACGACTGAACATATCCCTGACTGAGCAGTTTTTGTGTTAGTGCTTTTGCTCTTTCCACAAAGTCACTGTATGTACTATAGGCTCTTCAGTAACGAATTAATTGTAAAATATACACTCCATATGCTGGGGTTGTAGGTACATGTATATTGCTGCAGAAAAAGGGAAAGTTCACAATTGGAAAGTCAAAATCATCATGTTTGTCATATAATCTAGATTTGAGACATCCATTTTCGTCAATGTAAAACAAAAGGTCAAGGTATGAAGCAGAATTGGGTGTATCGGTTGTCTCTTTAATTTCACTGTGGTAGATGCGATGTAAATATTCTTTAAATCTTGGGTTATTAAGAGAAAGTACATCGTCTATATATCTGAAGCTGAAATTAAAAGTTTGGGCTAGTTGTTTTTTGTTTCAGCCCTTCTAAAAACTTTGCTTCATAGGAAAAAAGGAAAAGGTCAGCTAAAAGTGGCGCACAATTTGTTCCCATAGGAATCCCTATTGTGTGTTGAAAAACGTGGCCTCTACATTCAACAAAAATGTTGTCGATAAAAAATTCAACAGTAGACTGTTGTTATCTCTTTGAGTCAGTTGTCTGTTGATCCATCTACATCTACATCAGTTTTTGGTCACCTGGATAGAGCCAGGGTGAAATTTTTCCATCACTTGTTGTTTGTCATCCATAGTCAACTTTGCAGTAAACATCTAAAGATCTCTGAATGTGCTTGCAAAATCAAATCAAATTTGTTGATTTACTGGTAAGTTTGTTCAGTTCATAGTTTGTGATTTTCAGGTTCATACCTTATCCAATATGGCTATGAGTAGAGAGAATTGAACAAGAACAGTTAGTGTAAAAAAATACCCCAAAGCTATTGGAAACACAAAATTACAAAGACATCACGTAAGTACAGCACAGAAAAGAAAATGGAGACACAAATACAGTTGAACAACAAAGGACTTACATTCAAAGATCTTCTATGAAACCACTGGAACAAATTAAACAAATGTGGCCAATTAAGTCCTTGGGTAGTTCTCACAATTATCATTTGAAGATGCAAGACTCTCCAAGATGCGTACCCTGACCTAAGATGATTGATGTGACACTTATAGTATCTCAGATCTTTAGTCAGTGGATGCATCTTTGGAGTGTGATGCTGTTTCAGATGATAATTGTGTCACTCTGACCTACATTTATGCTTGAATTACTCTATTTAAAGTTTGCTAAAAGGTTCTTATCTGAGATACTACATATGGCACATCAATCATCTTTGGTCAGTGGATGCGTCTTGGAGAGTGATGCTGCTTCAGATGATAATTGGGTCACTCTGATCTACATTTTAGGCTTCAATGACTTGGGTTAAACTTTGCGTTAAGGTTCATATCTGAGATGCTACATGTGGCACATCAATCATCTTTTGATCAGTGGATGCATCTTGAAGAGTAATTCTGCTTCATATGATGATAAAGTCATTCTGACCTGAATGTTATGCCTCAATGATTCAGGTTAAAGTTTGTGTTAAGGTTCATATTTAGAAACTTCTTCAGGAACATCAATCATCTTTGGTCAGTGGATGTGTCTTGCAGTGTGCATCACACTGCAAGACACATCCTGTGACCAAAGATGATACTTCGGTCATTAGATGATAATTGGGTCATCAGATGATAATTAGGTCACTCTTGCTCACATTTTATGCTTCAATGACTCAGGTTATAGTTTGGGTGAAAGTTCATATCTGAGATTCTACATGTGGCAATTCATCTTAGGTCAGTGGATGCGTCAAAGAGAGAACTTTAACTGAATTTGGAAATTTAATTGCTACAGGCAAGGGGATTAGCTGTTTCTGACTGCTCCCATCCTGTTAGAATGATATCTACAAATCCTTTCACTCACTGAATGGTAGATCTAATAACATCCCATTTTACTTTCTGTTCTGATGACCTTTCACATCAACCCATCAGATTGCAGCTTCCAGATTTTGGATGCACTTGGACATAAGATAAAACCAGAGTATTTCAAAAAGGTCAACATAACAGAAAGTAGAATGGGATGTGGTTAGATCTACCATGCAGCAAGTGTACAACTGGTAGATCTAATTTTTTGACTGGGTTGCACAAACCTCAATTTGACCCTGACCTTGCCTTTAGGGCAATTTTTCAAAAAACTTTAATATTGCTTCCTGAAGGTAGACATTTTGTGATAGGGTGTTCATATATGTATTTGGTACGTGACTTTGTTATGAAAAGAATTTCTGGCATTACCATGTGTTACAGCATTTTGACCTTGATCTTGCCCTTTGAGCAAATTTTAGAAACAAAAATTTAACCTTACTTCTAGAGTTAGATGTTTAGTGATAGGGGGTTTTATCGGTATATGACTTCTATATGATGAGAGCTTTCTGGCAGCACCACAGTTGTAGACATTTTGACTTTGACATTGCCCCGAGGGCAATTAAAAAACTTGAATCCTGCTTCTAGAATGTATTTCTTTTAGTGGTAGGGAGTTCATAGTTGGCATGTGACTTCCGTATATCACATTTAAAAATGTTAAAACATTTAAATAACGAAAATGTAAAACTTTCGAATTTATTGTATATTGAGGTTACTCTTATACTACCCCAGTGAGCTATCTTGTCTTCTAACAACTCTTGTTTCTGTAACAGCCCCGAGAATGATTGATGGATTGGCCTTTACTAAAAAAAGTGTTAAAACAACGAAATGCCTATTCGTTCAATCTGTGAAATAAAGGGCAAATGTCTGTCTGGTAATTTAATGTCTCTGAAACCACTGAAGGAAACTTAGCTTCACTTTACAAAACAAAATGCAGAGGGTCTTTTACAAAACTTTTTTAATATGGTTTCTGTCGAAAAGAAAACATTTTAGCATTGAACTCTTTGAGAAAAAAAAATTACATGGAAAAAGTATATTTAAGGTCTGTAATAAGATAATCAATGGAGATTTAATGGAGAAAGAAATAAAGAGAGTTGATTTCCATTCTATAAGGGAGAAGTGGATAGAGGCAGAATTGCACAAACGTCATTTAAAGTTACATGTAATTGACGTTTAAATTTTAAGTGTAAATTATTTTGGTTGAATTTGTTAAGGATTTAATTTACACTTAAAAGTTAAACGTCAATTAACTTTTGTTAATTGACGTTTGTGCAACCCAGTCCAGGGCTTCTGTATACATACCTGAGGCTATCTTTTTACTGGTATTTCCAACAGTATATCTACATGGTGCATGCATGGCAAGTCCTCCCATATAATGTCTTAACTACCTCGCATAGAATGGGCAGACCCTGGCAAAAGGTTCTATAACAGTACAAATGTCAGATTCTTAAACTCGTAGAGGGATGCTGCTAATATGTAGTCAATCAATTGGTCTTTGAAGATTTGGATGGCATCTGATAAAAATTAACTAACATTTCATGCAGGAGTCGTTTAGTTTTAAAGTTTGTGAACAAAACTCCAGATCTAAGATATACCACAACTGGCAGAGGAATAATATTTTCTTGGTAAATGTGTCTTGAATAGTCTCAATGCGCCTGATTAAAAAATTTGGTCACCTTGACAGCAATTTCATTCATGAAAAGTGGTTAAACTTAGGTTAAGGATTCCAGATCTTAGTTACCATTTAGATCATATTTGGATATTTGTTGTGTATCAGTTTAAACATCTTTGAGTGTATTGTCTTCCAAACGTTTAGATTTAATCTGCACTGAAACAGATTAAGTTGTCAAAATGGCCATAATGCAGAAATTAAATTTACAGCAACTTTGATATTTTTACTTGTAAAAGGACGATATTGTTACAAAAATTAGAACATAGACAAACATGTTCACCAATCTAATATTCTATGTCACTTTTAAATAAAGAACCTGGAGAGTGCTATTGTCATTACTTGGTGTCTGACATCCATAGGCTTTACACATTTTAATCAAGTGAAAAACATGTAATCCAACTCTACAGTATTGTTATTGTAGAAAATCCTGTACAAAAATTCACATTCTTTACATGCATTTCGGTTTATAGACTTCCAAATATTTTAATTTTATCTGCACTGAAGAGACGTAAGTTGTTGCGATGCTCATATGCAGAAACAAAATACACAGTAACTTCTGTATTTTGTTATCTATCACCACTCAGCTGATGCCTCTGCTGGTGGACTTTTAGTTCAGGACGAGGGCATTCACCAACCCAGTAGCCAGTACATCGATGCTGGCCCGAAAACCTATTTTTTTGTAAACTTTGCAATATCTAAATTTTTGAAAAATAGGTTTTGTAAATTTTGAAATATCTAAATTTTTGAAAAAATATGTTTAAAACTAAGGAACACCTCCCTCGTGCATAGCTCTGTCCTTATTACACGTATTTCGGTTTATGGACTTCCAAATGTTGTGATTTGATCTGCACTGAAGGGACATAAGTTGTCAAAATGTGCAAAAACAAAATTTACAGCAACTTCCGTATTTTGTTATATAGAACGGTGCATTGCATTTGCGCCAATTAGTATTTCATTTGCGCCAAAAATATATTTCATTTGCGCCACAAACTATACTTCTTTTGCGCCAAATTAAAAACTTTACATTTGCTCCAAATACAGGTAAAGTAAAAATACTTTAACATTTATATTTCCCCTTTCTGTTCGCCAACATTACTTGCTCATCACGGAGGGTTTGAAGTGGGATTTCGAACAAGATATTTTACTAAAACGCCATTGATTTTTGCACTTTAAATTTCGGCTCTTGACAATTTTGTTCTGTAATTTCGTTATTACCCCTATTCCTAACGATGTAAAATTAATCATCTTTAAAGGTTCATAGTACCAAAACTATATTGTAAATATAAATAAAGAAAAATTTACACTATCAATTAAAATAGATGAGTAGCATTTAGTATCAACGTCCCCCGCTTAACCTGTTTGATCTGGATGCAACTAATAAGATAAAGTGACAATTTTACATATCTTTGGTATATTAATTATTTAATATTCAAAATATTATAAACATTTTTTTAGTGGTATATTCAATATTTACATATTACATAGTATATTAAATATTGCTTCCACTTCCTATTACCTGAAAATTTTCCTCTAAAATTGTTACCTGAGAAAGGGCGCAAATGAAATACAAGCTTGTGGCGCAAATGAAATACCCCACTTTTCAAAAATTGGCGCAAATGCAATGCGCCCCTGATTGAAATGTCCACCATTTACTTTCCACTTTTTGATCATATCCTCAAAGACTATTTAAGTGAGGTAAATCATACAGGAGCTCCTGAGCAAATTTTGCTCATATTTTTCAGCGTGTAACCTAGTTGATTATTGGAAACTATTTAAAAATATATTTCATATCTAATCATACCTGAAACGTCTTAACTAATCAGTGCATCAAACAGTATGTACTGCAGATGCAATTTGCTGTTCTTTGTTTTTTCTTAAGATAAAACTATAACAGACAGAGGTTATGTTTAGATTATAAAAATGTTCGGCATTTCTAGATATACCAACCATGAAATTCTGAATACCAATATGGGAATCATTGTCCTTTAATGGTCAAATTTTTGGTGATTATATACTTTTAGTCGTGTATTTCAAAAACCAGAAAATGTATAAATTACAAAAATTTTCAGCATTCTAAGCACTACTTTCTGTCTCGCCTGCGACGAAAGTCGCTGAAAGCAAGACATAGGTATTACTCTCCGGTGGCCGTAACGGCGATGTCGGCGGCGGCTTAAACTCTCCTTAAACCTTGATAACTTTTAAAGTATATGACTTATATACAACATCTTGTGTCCACAGGTAGCTGATGGTGTAAGCTTTCGATCATCACGTGTTTCAGATGACCTTGTCTATGTCTTCATGGTTGAATGACTTCATAAAACTTGCGACATAGTTTTACATCCAAGTCATTTTCTCAGTTACCTCGTGATTACCTTGACCTCAATTTCTTGGTTCAGTGACTTTGTGATTTCTTATATTCATGCCAAGTTCTCAGCAGTTGTCTCACTTAAACAGATCATATTTGGCTAATTGTCTTATCAAATCACCCATGAAAGTATCGATAATATGTTGCTAAAACGATATGAAAAGCTCGGCATGTTACATCTTGGTAGGTAGATGCCAGTCTTTCAAGTAAACTTGACCTTGACTTAATTCATAGTTAGTGAATTTGTTGATTTTTACATCATTTTCATCCAATAAATACTACTCACAACATTTGGTCAATTATGATTTCTAAGTGGAGGTGTGTTAGCCTGATGCTTGAACTGTTACCTTGACCTCAGTTTCATGGTCCATTGACTTATTTATTCTTATTTTTTCTTAATTGATATTATTTTTATATATGTCACCGGACACTTAAGAGGTGAAATCAGCATTATTTTTTTCAATCTTCTGTATTAAGTTGCGGACAATGATATTATTCAGGCAAGACGTATCTATTTCTACACTTGTTCGAATCTTTTAGTCAATGTTGTTTGACTAATTGTTACAGGAGTTATTGCCCTTTTGTCGTCAAATTTAAATGAATTTTCTACATAAATTGATAATAATAGATCTTTCATCTAAAAAATATTAACCAATTTGAACCATACTTGGTCAAAATTGTCCTTAGTTGGTCCTCTATGCAAAATTTGTCCGGTAAGTACGCATTGCACCACAGATGGTCCACAGTTGGAAACATAGCTTTACAATGGACTCTATTGGAAAGTATTCAAACATCTTCTCCTTTTAAGCCACAAAGCCAATTGGAACCAAAATTTGTCACAATAGTCTTTGGTTAGTCCACTTTAACAAACGTGTTAGGCAAGTTGCCATTCATCACAGATGGCTGCCAGCGGGGAACTCAATATAGCATTAAACCCTATGAAAAACATATTTTAAACATATAAATGTCACCTCGAAAAATACTTGGCCAATTGGAACCATATATTGTCGGATGGTCCTCAATTGGTCCGCATAGAAAAATGTGTTCGACTAAGTCGTATAACATCCAAGATGCCCGCCAGTGGGCCAATCTGAACCAAACTTGGTCACAAAAGTCCTTGGAATTGAACTAAGTTAAACATTGAACCTATCGGAAAACATATTAAAAGACCTTCCCCTCCGAAAAGTGCATAGCCAATTGAAACCATTCTTTGTCAAAATGGTCCTTAGTTGGTGCACTTACAAAAATGTGTCCAGCAAGTCTGCTAAAGGATGGACACCAGAGTATTGAACACTCAGTTCATTATTGGACCATATGGGAAAGCATTCTAATATCTTCTCCTCTGACTCTGACAAAGCCATTTTGGACTCAAACTTTGTCAGAATAGTCCTTGGATAACCCTCTAAAGATAATATGTGCGACAAGTCCACACATCAAAGATGACGGCCAGCCAGAAACTTAGTTTAACATTGGACTATGTGAAAAAATATTCAAAGACCTCGTCTGAAAGTACTTTGATAATTGAAACCATACATGTTCACACCGGGCCTTAGCTGGGCCCTTTCAAAAAGTGTCTGTGTATCGAAGATGGCCGCTAGTTTGGAAAATAGTTTAACATTGGACCCTATCGAAAAGCATTTAAGATCTCCTCTGAAGCCACAAAAACGGTTAAATCCAAACTTAGACTCAATGGTCCTTAGATAGTTCCCTCCAAAAGAGGTGACAGAAGATATGAATCCCATAGAAAATAGATGCAAGTTGGAACATAGATTAACCTTGGATAATAAAACATCCGTCTATTAACAAACTTCAAAACATTTGGGCTATTTTGACTGTGTATGTGAGCCACGGCCCATATGAGAGAGTCTGGCCTTTGGTTGACTCTTGTTTAACACACCTACCCAAAAGGTCAGTGTGAGCTATGCCAGTATCCCTTGGCGTCCATCGTCCGTTTGTTGTCCGTTAACTTTTCACATTTTATCTTCTCCCCTGAAACTACATTTAGCATTTGATAAAAATTTACAGAAATGATTTATGGAATTTCCCTTGCAACGAATGTGAGTCAATTTGTTTTCAGTTGACAAAATCAGAACTGCCAGCACGGAATATTGTTGAACATTGGAACTGTTAGAAATTCATCTAATTTGAAACCACTAAAGCAAATTCAACCAAACTTCACAAGAATGAAGTATCAAAGGTCCTCTAATGAGATTGCTCATTTTATTTCGATCCGACTAAAAATATAAAGGCCAGCGCAAAAGTTTTGTTAAATTTGGACCCTTCGGAAGTATATAATCTTCTTTATATGCCCTAAAACTTTTGAGTCAGATTTAACGGCTTAACTGTACTTGAATGGTGTATCGAAAGTCCTTCTCAAAAGTTGATCATTTTGTTTAGATTCTACAAAAACATGGCCACCAACACGAAACAAAATTTAACATGCACCCTGTTGGAATTTTACAGTTTCATCTTCTTTGAATCCACTGAAGCAAATTTAACCAAACTTTACATGAAAAATGTATTCAAGATCTTATGCACAGGTTGCTTATTTCGTACCGATCCGACAAGAAACATGGCCGCTAGTGCGGAACATGAGATCCTATTCTGCCTTATGAGGCACGGGTCTATATATCTTTATTCACACTATTTCAGTAAATCTTGAAAAACAAGATGTGGACCTCTGAAACATAGACATATATTTGATGCACTTGGAAATTAAAACCTTCTATTCCCCCTTGTTTTGTTTCTTTTGACTGTTTTATCTGTATGCCTGTATTACTGTTCATATATTATTACCTCTTAAAACAATTCTTCAATGCTTTTTATTGTGTGTGATTATCTTAAATTATTCGTGGGTACGTACGCATAAAGTCCCCGCTTGGAGTATTTTTGTATGTCTGCAAGACTATTTATTTCCCTCAAGTATTGGTGAATTAGTTTTGCGTATGTGCGCATTAAGTACAATTTGAAATGTTTGCGCGTATGTCTACAAAACTACTACCAATTTCTTGCTCACATGTCCGAAAAAGTTCATGGATAGATTTTCTGCATAGTGCGCAGATTGTTCATTTATTGAAGATGAAAAATTAAAGATTGTTATGCTTTGAAATTGATAAAACCAAAAGAATCCTAAAAATGTGAAACAAATAACAATATGTGAGCAGCAAACATCCTTATTGTAAACTATCACAGAGATAGTAGTGATTTTGTAACTTTTAAATTTTTATTCAGATGCTGTTTGTTTTTAGTTTTCATAATTGAAACACAATGAAAACTGTGTACGGCAAATCTTTACTTAAGTAGAAACTGCCCGAAGTAAATTGGACAGTTTAAAAAAGTGTGTGATTTTGAGCTGGACCATATGACAAAAATCAAATACTTTCTTTTTATTAGCAAATGATATCCTACATTACGTAATAATAATACCCTACAAAAATACCAAAAATAATACCCTACAAAAATACCAAAAATTTTATAATATTATTCAAAAGAATAAAAGATGATATTTAATCTAATGACTTTTCAAGAGAAAGTACTGAAGCATTTAGAAACAAGAAAACACCTTGCACATACTTGAAAACCTCTACTTTGCCTCTTTTAGACTGATATTTTGAAAAAGACGTTTTGAAATGTCCTCATATCTGATATAATTTTACCCTCTATCAGTTTTTAAACATCTTTGAGTTTATGGTCTTCCAAACGTTTAGATTTTATCTGCACTGATGAGACATAAGTTGTCGAAATGCGCATATGCAGAATGTAAATTCACAATAATTTCGGTATTTAGTTATTTGAAAGGAGATATCCGTTTTTGAGACCCAAGGCTTTGTAGGTAAAGTGACTGCGCGTGATATTTTCAATAATGTACATCTGTTTTCAACTAATGACCTTGGCCTATCACAACCTTTTTCTGAAACATTTGAGCCTATGGGAAAAATCGCCCTTTTCATCGTCTGTTCTGAAACTATTGCAGCAAATTTAATTTAAGTGGATTGGAATGATGTATGGAAGGTCCTCTACAAAGATTACTTGTTTCAGTTGGATCTTACAAAAAACATCAGACACTCAATTCACAGACATAAAATCAAATACCACAATATGAAATGGTTGTCTTAGAAGGATCAAATAAGAAGAATTACAATCAACAAAAAAATTTCATTTTGTATATATAACAACAATTCTAACAATTTATGCATCAAAGGCAGCTCTGTGCTCGTCTTAAATTCACCTGTAAATTACAATATTGGTTCTCATTGCGTTTCATATAATGCCGACATAAATGTCCTTTGGAATCGATATGCCATTTAAATATTCTTGACCTTATATTTCTTGGAATATTTTCCACAGTAACGTCTGTAGATCCTGTATTTGTTGACGTTTGGTTAGGATCTGCTGTGAATGTTCGGAATTGATCAAAGTTAACAGATTGTCCTCTCTCGGAGCATGAATTTTGTGATTGTAGTCTATTTGAACGATAATATCTTAAATAGTGATTATATGGACGTCTTCTGCATACCCGTTTTAGTATTTCAGATTGCACCTACAATGAAAGAGACGAATACAATTATTTGAAAAAATGAACCGGAAGTGAAGATCTATTTTTAAATTAAATGGACAGATAAGAAAAGATTCGACACTAGACAAAACTCCAAAACAATTTCATTATATCTGTGCATCTGAGACATCAGTTTAAAAGAAATAGAAGATAAAGAACAAGAAAAAAGGTCATTTTATGAAAGAAAAGCAAATAATAGGACCGGCTGAGCATCTAAAGCAATGAGACCCAACCAGCTATGATTGTAAGTTCTAAATGAAGGTAATTAACAAAATTACCGAACAGAACCGTCAAGAGCCAAAGCCCATGTGGCAAAAAGACAAAGCAGGTGGAAACCACCGGAAACTTGTCCACTGCAATAGGGGTCCAACTTGTTTGGCACCTATAGGCGAACGGTGTACGCCGTATTTTGACTTAAAAAAAAGTAAACCGGCTATCAATCAAAATGGCGACAGCAATACCGGCTATGGCTATACTTGAATTTATCTCGGTGAAAACTGCGGTGCCGCGGGAGATGAGACAATTTCAACAGCAGTGAATGATATCAATGATATCAGTGATTAAAAGCCATAAAATATGCAATGTCATTGATATTTTATTGATAATCTCAAAATGCATTACTATGCCAAGATCTGTCCTACTTGTTTCGTACGCCTTTCGCCGGTGGCGAACGCACTTGCAAATTTTGGATTAACAATAATATACTAAATTTCTATTCAGCATTTTCGAAGCATAAAGATAAATTGCACATTTAAACGAGATTTTTCGCTGAATGGTTGTTTTTCAATATTTTTAACCTTTATTTTTACTCAGATACACTCTGTCCGCCATCTTGAAATGAAAATGCGCCGCCAGCGACTGAGTCCTGAGATAGGCGAGGGCGGCGTAAGCCGTTATTGCGCGCGCATCCAAAATTTTGTAAAACAAGTGCAACGGATGTCCGCCACCGGCGAAAGGCGTACGCTTTTTTCTGGAAACAAGTACGGCCAGGGTCTTTAAGTCTCGTTCAATTTTGGAACTTCCGGGATCAAAAACTGTACCCGGAAATTACATTTTAAACAAATGCATATGACGTTTCAAACAAAAATGTGAACGTCACAATCCTCTAACGTCCTGTTTTGGCGGGAAACGTTTTCGAATTGCCTGTTTATCGTGGATTCTCGTTAGTCACATGACGAGACTTACAGACCCTATGGTCCTGACTTGGTACAGGCATTTCAAAAGAAATGATGGGTTAAACCGCTTTAATGCATGGTGCACCAAACCTCGTCATTCTGTGAGGTAATGTCCGGTAGCAACTCAACAGAAATTGCTATTGAAAAGTAAATATGAGTTTAGGTGGCTCATTGGTAAATGTCATTCTCTAACCCTAAGACAAAACCAGTTAAAATCCACGTGATATGATAAAGTAATTCTCATATAGAGTTGAGGATAAATTTCAAAATTGCTTAAAAGCGGGGCTTACCAGGCTTTTAAAATTAAAAAAGATTATTTGACGAAATGTGCGAAATTAATCGTTTTTGTGCTACTTGTCTCATTAACATAGGTAAAACACTAAGAACTGTTTTACAATTGATTTGGCGTTACATTTCACAAGCACTTTTTTTATCTCTAGAAAATAAGACAACACAGCCTGGAAATGTGAACATTTAAAAGGAAAAAATGGAGAAATTAGTAATTTCACTGTGAGGAAAACCATGATGGTGAATTGATTCAAAACGACGAAAAACTTATTATAGGAATAAAAGTAATTTTACAGTAGTTTATAGAGGTGTAAACGCGGCCGACTCACAAACTGAAGGCCGCGTTAAAACATCCATCAACTCCTCCAAAATTACTTTCATTTCTTACAACTCCAATCCTTTTAACTTAAAACAATGTTGTCACTGAATTTGACGTCACAGTATGCTGCACTATTGTCTTAGGAGCGTTTTAACAGGCAAGCAGCGTTTATCAAAATAACATCTTTGTTGTTCATGACGTTAACCAATGGAATTGGACGTTGCAATAGCAATTGGAATTATGCAATACTTTGACTGAAAGTTTTTCTCATAAACGATTACCTAAATTGAAAATGAGTAAATATCAAGTTTTGACCTTTAATGCATACAGCCTAATACAATTCACTTTACTATCAGCCCATTCGATTTTTTTGTGTGGAATTCCTTAAATATGGAGTCAATGTAAAATATTTACAACCAATTGTCAAAATGCAAAACCCAAATTCACAGTAATACCAATATTTTTGTTTCTTCTTTCTTCATACACTCATAACTACTTCCTTAGAATTATTTTTTCTATACTCACCTCGCCATTCATAAAACAAAACAATATTGCAACTACCAATCCCTGTAAGGATAAAAGGTAGGTGGTGTTAATCATGTAAATATATTATTTCAGCGCCACTAAAATACAGGTGTCGTCTATTATGAATGTTTACTATACTGTTTCCCGAAGGTCCTCATGGTCCTAATGGAGTCCCAATCATTAAATTTTTGCCCTGGTAATCAAATAATCATTAAATTTTTACCTTGATAATCAATAAATTTTTGGCTTAGTAATCAAAAAGTATATAAAAATGCAAGCTAATAATCAAATAATCATTAAATAAAGGCCTTCATAATCAAATAATCATTAAAGAAATGCCCTGATAATCAGGTAATCAAGAAACCCATGACGGGCCTCTTTCCCTTAAAACGCATACACACTTGAGTTAATTAATTACTGGTTCGAGGAGTGAGGGTATTATAAGAATCAGTTAAAGTGTAATTAAGGATGTTCGCTGGTCATGTTTATGTATTTCTGTCACATTTTCGGACATCTCTGGTTTTATCCATTTAATAGTGTAATAATTTTTTGCCTGGTAACCCCCTAATCTTTTTCCATAATTGCATTGTATACATTTTTTGAAGCTTTCTAAAAAAATTAATTCAGTAGGTGCTATTTTGTCACATTCATAATTAGATTAACATTGCTTATGTTAAACTTATGAAAATATCGAGGAGTTCGGTTTCTGCCATTTTTTTGAAACACATGTTACTCAAAAATTACATCGGTAACCTATCAATTTTTTTGGCTTAAATTACTTCTTTATCAATTTTCTAGCAAGTTATCATATTTAATTGAAATCCTTGTTATTTTAAAATTGACCAGCGAACATCCTTAAATTTAGTACTTTTGTAAGGATCCAAAGAGTTTTGTATATAGACAGAATAACTAAATACCGAAGTTTACTATAAATTAGTGTAACTATGTCATCTGTAGATGACATAGTTAATTATGTCTTTCAGGACAGATCAAACAAAGACATTGGAACTTTAAACTAAAAGATGAATGAAAAGTCAATAGGGAACAAGGTTCTTTAGTAAAATCGAAGTTCAGCTAAGAAATCATATCTCCACGTGAAATTGCTTTTTTTATATAAATAATGAAAAAAATTGGCGGGAAAAGGGTTTTTCTTTATTTCTCTTCACTTTATATCAACTTACCAATAGCTTAGAACTATTACAATATAATTTCTCATTTCACACATTAGAAATTTTGACGCTAAAATTTAATAAAGTAATAAATACCTTTTATTCTCGAAAAAAAAATATCCTAATTCTATGATAACATTATTCATGTTTCACAAAGAACTGCAGCTCATTGATATCCAACATTAAATAAGTATTACCTGAAATGAGTTGAGAAACATCTCAAAGTATAATTTTACAACTTGTGCAACTGGTCCCACATTATCTGGAACTCCTATGAATACGATATAATGTATACCAAACAATGGTATAAGAACTAATGTTGACTTTGCAAGGCGTCTGTAAAAATAAGAAAATTTGTAGTAGAACTTTTATTTAAAACTTTTACTTATCTAATCAGGCGTCCGGAATAACAAACATATTAGTGCTGATTTAGATAAAATACTCGTTTCATTATATGGGATGGGGCCAATATGATTATAACATTAATCATAAATCAGTCGATGAGTACTGGTGTTGTACCACACACCATGAAATACTCTGGAGTAAAACTATCATTTAAGAAAAATAGTCCACTGGAAGTCGTTTTCTATAGACCTGTTAAAAATTGAGTATCGTTTCAATGATTATGTAAAAACCTTTAGACTTTTCTTCAAGAAAACAACATGTTGTACAGTAGACAATCTGATTTTAAAAGTAAATTCTCAGCAGCTATATATCGATCTCATATATTTAGTTGATTATATGAGAAGCAAAGATGAAAAGTTTTATTTACTGGAATGATTATGCTAAATCATACAGATATAGTTCATATTTTGTGTGGTAAATTGAATATCATAGAACTGGTATTGAATCTATATACAGGCTTATTTTTTCAACTGATAGAATACAGTTATCATCTAGTTGGGTTATGCCAGATCTTCTATAGTATTGCAGGGTAGCATTTGGATCCCCTTTCATTTTTAACTTATGAAATGATATAATAATCAGTGTTGATAGAAATTGTTAATTAATATTTTATGAAGATGATAGTCAAATATTTTTAGTCATGAAGACCTCCAATCTTTATCCAAAAATTTAGGTCAGCTTCTATAAAGCTGTTCAGATTGTCTTGAAATTAATAAACCGTTCTCTATCCTGGAAGAAGAATGCATGAGATTTGCTCCACCAAGGAAGGTAAAAATTATCCAGACTTTAATGTTAAATACACAACCCATTAATGCTACTGATCCTGTCAAATACTTTGGAACAGCTGGTGAAAAATATCTTAATTGTGATAACATTTTTCAAGTTTTGTCCAGAAAGTAAATTGAGACTCATTTTTTACACCAAAATACTTTGACATTTTGACATAATTGGAGCAAGAAAGACCCCAGATGCTGCTTTAGGTAGTCCTACCCTACATTTTGACTATCGTATGGCAAAGTTTTAGAATGGGCAATAAGTAAATAAAAATGGTATTGTTATTTTCAGCCTTTATTGCAGAGTTAGTGTAAATTGTTAAGTATTGATAAGTTACGTGTGCAAAATAGAGTCAAATAACCAAGACTCAATACATCTAAAGTTATTGATATCTATCCTGAGAAGACCTGATTTTTCCCATTTTATTCAAACTACAAAAACATGTACTTCAAAAAGTATAGATATTAATGGGAAGAACAACTATTATATTTATTATGCAACTTTGGTACTTTGTATTTTATATAATGCTATGATTGATTGTTCGAAATAAAAAAAATCTAAAATCATATTCAAACTGGCTATAAAGAGACATCCAAAATAATGACGAAACAGATTTTATTTATTTTTTAATATGAGAAAAAAAAAACTATGAAAGTATATGAATCATTCTAAATAATTCTTAAATATTTGTGTGTTAGGTTTGATATATGTGTGTTTCTATAATATCCTGTGACTTTTCAAGACGGGGATGCCATGGGAAATAAGCTATTTGGCTTCATTTGTTTTCCTTGTAAATCAATGTTCTTTTTAAGTTGTCCGAACTCTGATTAAAGACTCATTTTTTACTTAATAGCGTGATGGACATTAATTTTACTGTCTACGACCTTTCAATGACAACTGCTGTTGCGTTGCTCCCGGGCACCTCTGCAATGAAAAGGGGGGTTTGGAGCGCAATAAAACCGGTTTAACCAACTATTTCTTTTGAAATTTCTGTACAAAGTCAGGGCCATTGCGGTTGACAATTCTCCAGTTTTTTTTAACCTGTATTGTCTATCTGCCTCTTGGACTTTAACTCTTTACAATTCTGCTCGGTAGTTCTGCTATTACCCCATTGTTTATGTAGCTTTATAAAACCCATACGTTTATATTGCTTATATCTATTATATGTTTATCATGTGTTATGTACATGTTTTAAATGTATTGTTGTCTAGTAAGAAAAGAAATGAAAAGAAAATCGTACACGAGAACATTTGTCCGAGATTTCTTTGTTCTATCTTTGTCAGACATATTTCGTATGAAAATATCTAATTTTGTGACTGAAATTCTTATAATTTCAGATGTCGCTATTTTGTAATTCTGTCCCAAAATAACCCGGTCGCAGATGTTTCATAGCTTTTAAAGCCTCATTGTGTCAACATAACTTATAGATTTTTTTTCATTATAATCGATTTGTTAGTCGGGTTATATATGCAAAGACTGTATGATGACGGAAAATATTTTCTTTTTTATTATTTTAGTGCATAAGTAAAATCGGTCATTGTAGTTTCAGATATACAGAAATAGAGAGTGGATTTATTTTCGTATAAAATGCTTTAGATATAAATGAGAGAAATAATTTAACTAGAATGATTCAATGAGATGGGATAATGAATTCATAAAAAGAAATTATGATCAGTTGATATGTTATTGTATTGTTTTTTGTTCTTATCACGATTTTTCTAGTCAGAAGTTCGATGTAATATGCCAAATGAAGGTTGATTGGACTGAACTGAAGAGATATAAGTTGTTGATATGACCATACTCGGAAACTAAATTCACAGTAACTGCTGTATTTTGTTATTTGTCACCACTATGCCGATGCCATTGCTAGTAGACTGTTAGTGCCAGAGGGTATTCACCAACCTTGTTGCCAGAACTTCCATGCTGGCCCAACAATCGATTTTATCAGGCAACTATTTGCAATTTCAAAATTTAAGAAAATTTTGCTTAAAAAGAAGGAGTATCTCGCTCTTGCACAGCTCTATCAATTTTGACTTTCCTGTTGAGAACATTGGTAATTTGTTCTCTATCAGTTTTAAACATATTTCGGTCTATGGATTTCGAAATGTTCTACAATAAGCAAAGAATTCCACTCAAACTGGTGCTATAGGGACCGTCTTGAACTTACTATAAGGTATGAGTAAAGCTCATTGTTGAAGGCCTCATGGTGACTTCAAGATGAAGAACAACAATAAAAGCGTTGTTCCTTTTTCTTGTTTTTTACCACGTATTTGTAGAGACTTTGTCTCATGTGCATTTACTCCATATCCTTTCATTCACCATCTAATTGATCAGCAGTGACGAGACATAAAATGTCGAAATGACCATATTCAGAAACTGAATTAATAGGAACTTCGGTACTAGTATTTTGTTATGGAATTAAACACAATAACATACATAAAATACACATTCAGAATAGAACAGATGTGAGCTGAATTAAAAACAGTATGAGGAACAATCGCAGACAAAAATGCGTATTGAAAATACACAAAAAAATATTTTTTTCTGTAATATTGCTCATCAGTTCCATAATTCACCTATTAATTAAAAGTGGTAGGTCATAAAAAAATCACGGCATTTGGAAATACATAAGCAATGAATAAATATGGAGTAAATGTACATGAGACAAAGTCTTTACAAATACACGGTAGAATCAATCAAAGGAACAACGTTTTTATTGTTGTTCTTCATCTTGAAGTCACCATGAGGATTCAAGAATGAGCTCTGTTCCCACTTCATAGTAAGTTCAATACAGCCCACCGGTAGAACGGAATTCTTTTCTAAATAACGAACAATGCTACATCCATGGATGCGGGGTTGTCAACAAACATTATATAATTGACAAACATCTCTTATCATCACTGTCATCCGTTGACCGACAAAAGCACCAGTGTCTTAAGCTAGTGGACGATTACAATATAAAGGTAAACACAGGGCACCCATCAAGTCGGTTGTTAGAAAACTTGGTATTATAAAATAGTGAGATGGGGTACTATAAACAGGTGGTCAGCGTTACATTTCGAAATCCCAAAATAGGAATACCAAAATTTGAAAGCATGATGGTATATTCATATGAGAAATTCTCTTCCGTACAAGTACTCCATCACTGAAATATACAGAGAGCATGCATCTCCCGCAATTGGTATCTTTTTACGGACTCCACACTGCAAGGGAGACAAACTCTAGCTTTTAATAAACACGAAATTATGTATAAAAGCTAATGGAGAACAAATTAAGAATATAATGTAAATAGAAAAGCCAAAACCAGCTAAGGACAGAGCTGTGTAAGAGGGAGACATTGCTTATTTTTAAGCAAAATTTTCTTGAATTTACATATTGCAAGTTTACTGAGAAACCAGTTTTCGGGTCAGCATTGAGGGATTTTTTAGGGATATTATCAATTAAAATTTGATCTTTGGATAAATATTCAAAACCGGATTTTCGACTTATTGTTGTCACTGAGAAAAGTTTTTTATGCTACAAAAATTCAATACATTTACACATCCAGTTGGAATCACTATTTGATTTTACACCTTCGGGGTAAGTGGAATGTCTAATAAATCTATTTGTAGAGTTCCAGGTTCATTATTTCTAGTCAACTAAAATCTAGTAAAAGAGTTATCTTTATTACAATGTTATAATTACCTGTATTTATTTTTTCTTGCTGATCTTGACAATGCCTTTCTCATTTTTGTATTTAGTGACCATAGTATATTTATAAAAAAGAAGAAGTTTATCTGAAATGAAATAGTAACTTTAATTTATTTTCATTACTAAGAATTGCATATATACATTGGAATATTTGAGAAAGAATCTTGACGCAACATCCTGAATGGGAATTTGAAATAAGAAGGTTCAAATTATGTACCGACACCTAAGTTCACGCAACGTCTGAGGGCCCAAGAAAACTTATTAATGGTTTCACGAAAATTATGCATATAAATGTAAATTATAAGATAAAGGCACTTATTTGATAGAAATCCTGAGCCCTCGTAAGTGGTAGGTGCCTATTTGACAAATTTATTAAACAACGCACAGATACAAATACAATATAAAACATTAAATACTAGTAAATAGCTTTAATTTTTAAAATTATAACAAATTACAACTTTTCTTTTAAAAATAACGACATTTTTTAATAGATGCACACTTATATATTCGGAATCTTTAAATAGTAACTAGAAATAATTTTAATGATGTTTATACTGATTCATAATTGCAGATAAATAATACATGAGATTCATCACCTATATTTTTTACTTAAGAAAGTGCCTAAGACTTATTTAAAATAACTTACTGTGATACTCAAAACAATAGGTCCCCGCAATATCCAGGTGAACCCAGGTGTAGGGTTAGTGTTCCAACAGCTGCATTGAAAAACAAAAAAATGATTTACAAAACGTTGAGTAAAGTAAATACCGATTTCAGTTCTTGAAGCACTTGGTAATAATAATTAACAAAATAAAAGTTACAATTGATTTTATTTCTGTATGTGCGCATTTTGACAACTCATGTCTCTTATAAATGCACTATCAAAATATAACATTTGGCTTTCTTTTGTAAAAATTTTTTGTCTGTGTATATACTGCCCATATATCTCACGATTTAATTGACAAGTTTTCTTGTAATCAATTCGATGGGTTCCCTGTAATCATTTAAATGTTGTATTTTCTATTGGTCCCTTTGTTTGGCAACAGATGATAGTGTTTGTAAGAATACTTTGCTCGATATGTTATGTTTGTTGACAACCCTGCATGCATGACCAAAAGTCAATATACATGGTCGTACTATTGTTCAACATTTAGTATGTTAATTCCGCTCAAACTGGTGCTAGGGGCCGTACATAACTTACTATGAGGCAGGAATGTTGCTCTCTATTGAAGGCTTCATGGTGATTTCAAGATGAATAACTAAAATGAAAGCGTTGTTACATTCGGTTCATCTTGCCATGTATTTATAGGAATATGTCCCATGCACATTTACTTCGTATCCCTTTATTTTTCCTCTTCAGTGCAGATCAAACAAAAACAAACGTGAATCCATATACCGAAAAGTGTAAAAGATGGACAGAGAATATTCAATGTTGAAATGACTACTTGGTGGATCGTAAGGGGATATTATTGTATCGTTTTCCCGATTCTGTCAAATCTCGTCTATGTTATCCATGGATTCAACTTGAAGAAACTCGTGATAAGTATATGTATAGCACAAAAATAAGGCAAGAAAAGTGAATGTCTTTAAGCAGTAGAGTCCACTTATTTTAAAAAAAAAAATACCGATGTTACTGTGCATTTAAGTTCTGCATATGCACATTTCGACAACTTATGTCTCATCAGTGCAGATCAAATCAAATCATTTGGAAATCCGTAGACCGAAATATATGTAAAAGCTGATAGAGAACAGATTACCAATAGGGCCTTAATAGGAATGTCAAAATCAGCTAAGAACAGAGCTATGCAAGAGAGAGATTGATTTGTAATCATCCATCCCTATTGTATTTTAATCTTTGTATTGCATGTTGTGTGCATAAAAAGCCCTCTCTTTTACCTATGACTACGATCTGTCCTATATGTCACATTTAAGATCATTAGCTAGACATTTACTAGTTAGAGACGAGGTTGCATGTGTTGATCTCCAATGCGTCATCATGACCCCATTTCCCGTGGTTAAATGACAAGCCAGAACTGTTGATTTTTGTGATACAACAATTTTAACCTTGAAACGTCATAAAACACCTGAAGTCACCATCTCTATTACACTCAGATGGTGGTGATGTTGTTCAATAGATCTGGGTTCCAGACATTTATATTCGTCTTTAGGGAAAAAAATATTCGATCAAAATTCAAGTTATGGATATCTCTAACTCATGTAAAGAAATTCTTCGTTCTCTTTCCCTTGCCTTGCTCCGCTGAATTCGAGAGTTGAATTTTGGTCCTTTTGGTTATTTGTTCTCTATCAGCATTAACACAGTTTTCGGTTAATGGACTTCCAAATTTTTGGTTTTATCTGCACCGATGAGACATAAGTTGTCGAAATGCGCATATGCAGAAAATCAATTATCAGTAAGTTCGGTATTTTGTTATTTCTTATATTGATGACAGATATTCAACTCTTCCGTACGAGGACAAGTTTTTACAAGGGCTTATTCAAAGAAAACAAAAACATTTAACCCAGTCCTTTAATTTCAGCTTCCGCTACATAGACGATGTACTTTCTCTTAATAATCCTAAATTACCGCTGGTGGACCAGAGGTCCCCGAGGGTATCCACCAGCCCGATAGTCAGACTTGACTGACATGAAAATTTTACCTTGCGATTTATAGAATTTGACTGTTTTTATCAAAATTTTAACCCCTGAAAAATATCGAGGCTTCATTCCATGTATGGCACTCGGTAGATGTCCTTGGTACTGGATTTGGCTTCCTATTTCGATTTATTTGGTAATGAGTACTTCTT
>MJUU01002991.1:0-19774 GCA_002080025.1 Modiolus philippinarum | reverse complement strand
TCAGCTTCCGCTACATAGACGATGTACTTTCTCTTAATAATCCTTTTACCGCTGGTGGACCAGAGGTCCCCGAGGGTATCCACCAGCCCGATAGTCAGACTTGACTGACATGAAAATTTTACCTTGAGATTAATAGAATTTGACTGTTTTTATCAAAATTTTAACACCCGAAAAATATCGAGGCTTCATTCCATGTATGGCACTCGGTAGATGTCCTTGGTACTGGATTTGGCTTCCTATTTCGATTTATTTGGTAATGAGTACTTCTTCCATTACAACTTTTGGATTATGACTTTCCAATTATTTGATTTTAATGCTGCTGATGAGAGGTTACTCCTTGAAACAGCATAACGAAATTTACTGTTTTTTATGCATCTTCGGTATTTTTTTGTATTTTAAGGAGTATTTACATCAGATTTTTCCCAATGAGCTTGAGATTAAAGAGACAACTGAAACACCTACCTCAGCTTCGTACCTAGATCTTTTATTGTATATTGACGAAGATGGACGTTTGAAATCTAAGCTAAATGACAAGTGTGATGATTTTAATTTCCCAATTGTGAACTTTCCCTTTCTAAGCAGCAATATACCTACCTCTCCAGCCTATGGAGTGTACATTTCACAGTTGATTCGTTACTGTCCAGCGTGTAGTTTGTACAGTGATTTTTTTAACAGAGCAAAAACACTGTCCCCAAAGTTGCTTAGGCAGGGATTTGTTCAACCTATGTTAATTTCATCCCTCAAGAAATTCTATGGCCGTCACCATGACATCATTGAAAGATATGACGTGTCAGTATCTCAAATGAAAGTGGACATTTTCAGCTAGATTCACGTCTTCCCGGATTTGACTACCGACTTTGACATTTTCCTGGATCGACTCACTCACAGTGTAACGGGTGCTGTTAACAGAGCAGGACATGCTTACCCTTCCGTAGCACCTGATGTCACTCTCAGTTCCACTGGAGTTCACATTGTGAGTGCCTTTGTTTTGAATTTTGTGATTTCTATTTCTGCTTTGTGTCTGTCTAACGTCATTGTTTTGTTTCTGGTGCCAGGGTTTTCTGTGTTCTCGTTTTGGCCATGTCTTTGGACTTATATTTCTGTGGATTTCCCTCCTTTGTTCCTTCGGTATTCTACTGCCGTTGTTCCGTAAATGGCTGATTTCCGTGTAAGACAGCCCATAGAAGACAGGGTCGCGTGAAGCTGTTTTACACGGGTAAACGTCAAATCCAACGTTCCGATTTGTTTGACGTCATAAATGTTACCATAATAAAATCCGTGAATTATTTGACGTCATAGTTGAGAAATCCACAAGGAATGGCAAGTTTTAGTTTCCTTCAGTTTGTTTGTTGTATTTTACGGAAGAAATGGGTTCTTACGCTCGACTTAAATTAGAGATCGGGATATCTTCCACTCGTAAGAAAAATTCTACGTCTTTTTCCCTCGTTACACTCGGGAAAAGACGAAGTTTCTCATACTCGTGGAAGACATCCCTGATCTTATATATGGTCTCGTATAAGATCCTATTAATCTTAAGTGTGATCTCATGGAAGAATCTATTATTCCTTGCATTCCATTTGCTATCCTCGTTCTTTTACATTAGATAAACACGATGTAAATACTTACAAGACATCCTCGTATGCAAGTCTGACAAATATCCATGGTACTATGGATAGAACTGGAAATCCTGAAAGAATATATATAAAAGTGCAAAATAATAGGTACAATTTGATATCACTTTCAATCATATGTCTTTTATCAAATTGTATTATAAAGCACCCTGCCAGGGCTATTAATCGGGGCTTTTATTTGTTTGTAAAATCATGAACAGCAGTCGATCTTGTGTGTACGTGCAGAATGAACTGTTTCATCATTGAATAGTTTATTATAAGCTCTCTCATTTCATAATTCTTGTACAAAAGTAAGTGAGAACCGAACCGTCAATCCAAAAGCGAACAATCCAAGGACAATGGCAGCACCGGAAACAAAAAAGTGGAAAAAAAACGGAGACACAACATGGGCACGGCACAGAAAAGAAAAATGAAGACACACACACACAAAGATGAACAACACGGACCCAATAAAGAACCATGGGTGAGATCAGGTGCACCAGTAGAGTTAGCATCTCCTGCTTCTTATGAGACACCCGCCGTGTTGAACAGGTCAAATCCGGTAGAGGAAACAACAATTAAGCTTTAAATTGAAAGATCTGTTGTCATGTGGGAAACAGATATCCCATAGCGGTCCACAAGATGGTGATGTCGACCGTAAAACTTCTGGAGGGATGACTTCAAGTTTTGGGTAACATATCCTTGTTGAAGTAGCCTATGTGTGAGCAACCTGGCTCTATCAAGGAAGTCACTGTATCGAACACAGGCTCTTGAATAGCGAATGAGCTGGGAGATGTAAACTCCATATGCCGGCTTTGAAAGGTGAAGTCATCGCATTTGTCGTAGAGCTTAGTTTGAAGTCTCCCTCTGTTGTCAATTTCAAGGTTAAACAGATTGTTCAAGATGTGTCAATCGAGGGGCAAATGATTGGAGTTGTTCTGCACCGAAGAGACATTAGTTCCAAAATATTGGCCTTCTACGGAACTTAACTGCAATTTTATTTATTGGTGATTTTATGGCATATATTGAATTGCTTAAATAACTAGAAAATATCTTAAAATTTCTACATTTCAACATTTCCCATTATGACTTCCAGATGAAGAACAAAAAAGCGATGCTCTATTGCTTGGCTTTACCATGTATTTGAAGCGACTTTAATCCATCTGCATTTACTCCATATCTTTTCACTGTGTAATTAAACATTTTTTCTCAAAACCAATTGTTGCAATTCTACTTTATTTTACAATGTTTCAATGGCTGTGGAGTGATGATCAAAAACAGTTTTCCCATAAGGTCCAATGCTGAAATATGTTGGGTTGCTATTAAAGCAAGACGGGTGTTACTATCCAACAGCGGCGGCGTAGAATTTTTCAAAACTTCGATTTTTTTAAAGCACAGAATTCCTTTTTGACATGTAGCTTATGGTGTAAGCTTCCTAAAGTCACTATTGCCTTCATGTTACAATGACTTCGTGAAAATGAGAAAAAAAATGCGATTTATGACCCCCTTATTCCATTCAAGATGTACATGCGAGCAATCAGTTAAAAAAATCTTTATTCTGATAAGCTAAATGTTAAAGTATAAATAAGTATGCCGTCATGCAGTTATTTGTTTTCATTAATCAAAACTTAATCTTTCTTCTACATTGTATTTTAACCATGTCAAGCTATATGGAAATGAAAATTAAAAGTCGTACAAAGAGCAGAAGGAGAGAAGTTCAAATGTATGCTTTGAGATGGCCACCTTGATTGGTGCTTTAAAATAATTATTTATTCAAATGTATGCTTTGACATGGCCACCTTGATTGGTGCTTTAAAATAATTAGTTATTCAAATGTATGCTTTGACATGGCCACCTTGATTGGTGCTTTAAAATAATTAGTTAAAGCATCCTTTACCGATTCTTTTTACAATTCATTACAGTCAATGGACGAATAAAGGAATATGGAGAAAATGTGCATGGGAAAAGGGCACTATAAATACATGGTAAGATTAAGCAAATGCTACAATGCTTTCATTGTTTTTGTTCTGCACCTTGACGTCACCATGAGGCCTTCTACAATTTTTTTTAAGTTTAATTGTATATGTATTTGCATATACAAATTTCAAATGGATTTATTAGCTAATCTACCATTAATTTCAGTAAAAAGCTATTTATAATATTTGTTTTACTTTACCATTTTAGAAGGGATCGAGGATATAAAACTTTGTCACCTGAGATATGTTTTACTTAGATGTAATTAACCGACCTAAAATCTAAATTTTATCTAAATCTGTGTTGATATTAACTACATAAAGTAGTGGCTATTGAATATATAACATTGAAAAAAAAAAACAAAAAAAAACAGTGTTAATTTTTTTTCTGAATAAGCAGCCTTTCCTGCTACTATAAACTGAAAGTATTATTGAACCCTTATTCAGTTAGAAAAAGTTTTTTTTGTAAACCACTTTTAACATTACAATCTGCTTTTGGAAAAACTTGTTCCTGATGAATTTGTTAAGTTTAATAAAGTGAACGTTTGGATATATCATTGAAAGGTAACTGGTGTGTAAATGAACTCCATTTCCAGTCGAATTTATCAAATATAATATAGATGACACTTTCAAATATCGGAAATATAACCTTGACACTAATTAGTAAAAATTCCTTTATGTAGAATTCCACAAAATTATTCTTATTTCTAATTGGTAAAACAAGGACTGTGTATGATGTTTTTACACATTTAAACCTGGCTAATCCAAACAAAAGTCGACCCTGAAAAAAAATTACGAACTTCTTTTCACCTGGTATGTAAAGACCAACATTTGTAAGAAATATCTGAACAGTCCTTAGTTTAAAGATAATCTAATATATCAACAGACATGCTGAAAACGGAAGGAAAACTCAATCAAACTAGTTTTGCATTTGAATTTTACAATGATAAATTGTGTTTGTTACCATTTTTGACATCATGAACATTCTTTAACTAAGAAAAAATATTGGAATAGAATACAAATAAAGGTTACAGAAGTGTATTAAAAAATTAATAGATCTGTTTTTCATGCACATCAAATACACTCCTGATAAAGGCAACATTCATTTTAATTCCACAGACGAAGCTACAATAGTTAGGAAGAAAAAACTGATCATGCACAATGAGAGAAACCGGATTTTATATAGTAATAGATTTAACTTTTTCCGAGTTTTGCGTATATATGAATGAAAAGGGTTGGTTTCGAAAACAAGATTCCATCATACAGTAATTAGTTGTTTAGAGAATTTACCATCATCAGACACAAAGACAAATTTGGTGTGTGGGAAACCTTTATTTTGACCGCAGTGACCTATTCTTGGGATTAAGTATTTATAATGATAATTTTTTGTTGAAAATGAAATCGTAAATGCCTTTGCTATTAACACAACTCGGTACTTCCCAGTTTGTTTGTGTTTTTTGGCATCCATTTTTATTTATCTTCAAATGAGCTTCTCATTATCAAATTAACAAAAATGAACATTTTTTTCTGTGATCATCTTCTGGTTTAAAATCTTCAACTCTTTTTGAAATATGAAATGCAACAAATTATTGGCAATATTTGTTTCAATTCTTTAAAATACATAAATGGTGAATAAAAGGATATGGAGTAAATGCACATGAGACAAAGTCTCTACAAATACATGGTAAAACAAGCAAAGGAACAACGCTTTTATTGTTGTTCTTCATCTTGATGTATACTTCTCGATGTACCTTATTTCTCACGACGAGAATAATCGGAGGTAACTGACCAATTTCTCCTAAAAAAATGTAACATCTTAGCTCTGCATATTATGTCTATTATTACATCATAGTGACTACAGGCCAGTTTGACATCTGTCAGGTAAAGTAAGTGAGAACCGAATCCAAAACGAATAATTAGAACCGAATCCAAAACGAATAATTAGAACCGAATCCAAAACGAATAATTCAAAGACAATGGCAACATTGAAAAAACACAGAAACAGAGACACAACGCAAGTACGGCACAGAAAAGAAAAAAATGAAGTCACACACACAAAGATGAACAACAGAGACCCAATAAAAACCATGGATGAGATCAGGTGCACCGGTAGCGTAAGTATCTACTGCCTCTTATAAGACACCCGCCGTGTTGAACATGTCAAATCTGGTTGAGAAGTCAAATCCGGTAGAGGAAACAACTATTAAGCTTAAAGGGAAAGATCTGTTGTTATCTGGGAAACAGATATCCCTTAGCGGCCCACCTGATCTTAATATCACGTCTAGTAGCCTTGTAACCTTTAACACTCATGTTCATAACGCCAATATTTACAACATTTTCTCACTTGTAACTTCTGAGTGGCAGCCTGAAAATTTGGCATCATAACTTGACCTAAATTTGATGGTTCAGTTACATTTGTTATTGTTTTTTAAATTCATGTCCATTTCGTAACAATAGGGTCTGTAAATCTCGTCATGTGACACCGAGGATTCACGATAAAATTTATATTTGAAAACGTTTCCCGCCAAAATATGACGTTGCGGATTATGACGTCCAAATTTTTTGCTTGAAACGTCAGACTTTTCTGTTAAAAATGCGACTTCCGGGTACAAATTATGTGCCCGGAAGTTCCAAAATTGAACGAGACTTACAGACCCTATTGAAACACTTTGATTCTCCATAATAACCTTATTATTACTTCTGGGTGGGTACCTTTCATTTAACCTTGACTTTAATTTCATGGTTCTAATTAGATAAAACAAGCAATACTTTGCTCAACCCTCTGTATTAGGTTCATCATGTAAAGACGACATTTATATTCAGGCGAGACGTATCAGTGTCCACACATGTTTTGTTTGAAAATTTTAAAACAAAACATGACTTGTGTGGAACACTAATTCGTCTTAAAATTTTATAGGATCGGCACAAAATAGGATATTTTGATAAATGACCTTCCATAAATCAGTCTTGTAAAGTTAAGTCGAATTTTGGAAGAAATAAAAAAATGTGAAAATGGAATAAACGAACGACTGACACAAACTAATGGCAAAAGCTCACAGTTACACCAGCACCAATTTTCCTGGCATCAATTTCAATATTCTCTAAGATTTCTAATTTCCCTGTAGAAGGAATGTGTATTCATAACATTTTAAGTTTTTGTTACATAAACAAACAGTACTCTCGTATATTTTAAACATGACATAACTTTATCTTAAGTTATATAATCAAATAAGTAATTAAGTTTCTTATAAAAGACATTTAAAGAAAAACGTTTGCTTGTGGAGCGTGCGTTGAAAGTACATTATATGAGCAACTTCATAATACCAATAATCACGAATTCAAGCAATTAATTTAATTTCATCTTGCCAGGAATCGGAAAATGTTCTGTCTTTTTAAGATGATCAAAAGAAAAAAAAATCGTTTATTGTAACATAAATTTCAGACTTATAATATCTATATAGTTTAGATAAAAATGTAAATGCCATCAAAGTTGTCACGAGCAATCTAGTGAAATATCAATAAGAAAAGTGAAAGCGAAAGCTCACAAATAAATATTCTGCTTTTCAAACTATTTGCGAAAAGAGACTTAGGGGTGATAATTACCAGGAGCCCAGAAGCCAAGCCTACTAAAATTTGGCCTTGTCTACTAAAACTTTAAAACTAATAACCCAGGTGGCTACTTAAATATCCTGCAATCTTGGTAGACACTGGTTACTGGGTTAGTTAAATTATTGGCTGGGCTACTGAATCTCGGGCCCAGCTAGCCACTTTACCAAATTTGCAAATGTTCGTCCCTGGGACTTAAAAAAATGAATTTTTATATTAAGAACAAGATTTTTTTAGTGCGATTTCTGCGATTCTAGTCTAGCCAGACTAGAATCGCAGAAATGAACTATAAAACATTGAATTTTTGTTTTCAGAGCAAGGATTTGTTAGTTTAGCTACACTAGAGAATCAAAAAGAATTTTAAGAAATGCCATGGACAGGCGACTGGACTCATTAACACAGCAATAATATTTAATGGCTGAGAAAATAATTCTTATAAAACAGTTTTCTATTTTTTCTTTAAGATTTTACACGTAATGCGCAGCAGGAACATTGGAAGTGAAAATATTACTTATTCATCTGTTGAAGTAGTATTCAATCGGTGAGCGTCATAAGGTATTGAGCATTATAATAATGTCCTCTTGTATGGTAAATACGCCTATTTATTAGTCAGGCAAAAAATAAAAAAAAAACAAAAAAAAAAGAAAGGAAAAAAACAAACAAACAACCAAACAACCAAACAAATATTCACCACGACTAATCGTTTCAGTGAATAATGGTTTACAGGTCAATAAAAAGCATATTCACCTATTTAGAAGGCCATAATTGTGTAATATTCAATCGCTTACCCCATCCTAGAAGTATATACCACTTTACACAACTACGCTCTGAGAATACTGACACCATGATTAAAATGTAGAGATGTAATCCTTCCACAAATATCCACATATAACTGGCCGACAATATGTAGTAAAATGTTGTAAATAAAAGTTTACATTCCCAGTGCTGAAATAGATATTTAAAATATTGTTACTAAATGCAGAAGTATATACATGTACGCAGTTGTTGAGACTCACAAAGTCAAGTTTTCGTTTTAAAGTTACTCTATGTACATATGTATAATGCAACATCGTATGTAAATTCTGTAAGACCATTGAAGTTGAATATCATTTCTTTTTCACTTGTAAATATAATACACTTTTAAGAAAAAACCTATTTGTTCATAATCAAAATTATAATGTTTTAAAGTCTTTTTCTACTTTACCAAATAATAAAAACCTAAGTATTGTTTTAAACCCATCAATACCCGATGATATGATGGCAGTAGTGTCTTTTATAAAACAGTCATTAGAACTGATTTAGGGAGACCGATAATGTCTTTGTATCAATATTATTCTACGCTAATTTTGTACTGAATCATGTATGTTATTATGTATGTATATATTGTATTGCTACAACCGTAATGGGTTTATGTTTTGCAATTAAATAAATAATAAAAATATAATGCAACATCCTTGAATTATGTATATATGAAGAATAAATTCTTGATTAATATATTTTTTGCTTTTAAATCAGATTCGAATTTGACTTATTGGTTTTGTTTATAGCCTATAGCAATATATTGAAAATTTTTAGTTTTTACGTGAATACTCTCAGTTTAACATATGATGTTGTCTTTTCATGAAGCAGTTTTGTTTTATCCTATGTTGGATTTATTTTTTCTATAACAAAACAGTTTCAATATTTAAGGCATGGCTTTAAATTGAAGATGCACCAAAAAAAAAGAAAGTTACCAAATGTTTTTTTTCAATCATTTATTAGTATAAGAATCGAGGGTCTTTGGTATCCGTCTAACCCTTAATGGCGGTCCTAGCGTAAGGGAATATTACCAAAATTACTTATATAGGCTAAATGAAAATATTAATTAGCTTCTAAGACACCTGCTTCATCACTATAGAAGGTAGCTTATTTTACATTTTTATCAAAATTGCAATAAATAAAAATGAAAAATTACCTGACTCATTATTTTTTTTGAGATTTCGACAATATAAAAAGATGCCTCATTATATTTTGGAGCAAATAAAAATAAAAACCTTCTCCCTCCCTGCCTCATTATTTTTTATGAAAAATGGCCTGAGAATCTAACAATTATTTTTGTTTGGACTTAGGAAAACGTCTATATTAAATTTTGCTTCTGTAGTAAAAATTGCAATTCAAAAAATAGTTTTAGATAAATTTTGAAATTCTGAGATTTGGAATTATGTTTGAATACAAGAACCACTGGAATCCGCTATAAACGTACTCATTAAATATATAGAATATAAATCATTCAACTGGGATCAGCATTTGTGCATTCAAATAAAGTTCTCCCTGCAATATGATGAGTAATTAATTACTATAAAATCCTCCAGAGAAAAATAAAACTTCCAGAAACTTCATATCTAGGAGCATGGCTGTTATTCATTTTGATGTCACTCTTGTTTTTTGAAAGTTCACACTGTTAGTGCTTTAGTTTTTTGTGTTGTATATGTAATGTTTGTGTGTTTTGTGGGCATGTGGTGTCTTTGGTCTCCGTCTTCTGGTGTTCTTGCTTTTGCCTTGTCTCTGGACTTTGATTTATGTAATATTGTACTTTGTTCCTTCGGTATTCTACTGCCGTTGTTTTGGACACTAAACGAATTTTCACATATATCGCCATACAGTTGCAAGATGAAAGACAATAAAAGAATTGTTCCATTATGTATTTGTAGAGACCCTGTCTCAAGTGTACTCACTCAATATCCTTTCTTTGTATATTATTTTGATTTGAAGACGAGAAAATCTGATGCCAAACTCGTCTGAAAATGTATTTATTTTTATGTATTGTATGGTCATTTCTACTACTTTTGTGAGGTCAATCAGCTGAAAATGTTGTAAGGGACGATCATTTGATTCTGAGGGGGGGGGGGGGGGGGGGGNGGGGGGGCTGGCAGTTTCGGTCGAGCCAGATTATTTATTTTCAAAATTTTGTGGGCCAGAATATTTATTTTTTGCCGCGAAAATTTTTATTTTCAATAACATAATCATATCGTACCAATAAATCTAAGGTCAGATTATCTATTTTCTTGGATGTGCAGGCCAGATAATTTATTTCCAACTTTTTTGGGACAGAAATTTTTTTTACAAAATCTGCCAGCCCATCCCTCCCCCATCAGAATCAAATGGCCGTCCCGTAAAATTACAGGCAAGGAAATGGCATACATGAAACATCATCGGGTATCTCCCTGTTCCAAGTTAGTTATTTATAGTTATATATGGTCAAAATGGAGATAATTAAAAATTATCTCCAATTTGACCATATATAACTAACTTAATGCAAGGAGATAAGCGACCGATCTTTCTCATAGAGAACTCTGCATACAAGTAACTGAATTTGTTCCTTTAGAAATATATTCACTTGAGGATTCTTATAAAATGATTAATGCGATGCATTTTTATTGAACCACTGGGATTAATGCTTCTAAACAAAAGTTGTCATATCCTACAAAACGTCAAAACTTTGTTGATTAATACGGCAATGTAATGATTGAAACTAATAATGCGAGTCTTCCCTACTTTATTTAATTGTAAAATTTCAATGAGTAGTGATCAAGAAGACGGTATGAGTTTGTATAAGCCGCACTTTTCTTAGCTATAAATTTGACAGATATCAAATAAAATTACCAAAGACAATTCCATTTAGTAATTAATCACTTTTATCATTTTTCTAGTCAAGAACAAAGATTTGGATTTTCCAATGCGAGTTCAAATGTAGGAGTTCAATGTCATTTTTGATGTTTTCTGGCAACAAGCTTCGGGAAACGATTCGTTTTATACCCGCCGTATTGAGAAATTTCATTTAAACTCAAAAGACAAAATTGAAAATATTTTGCAAAACTCACTGTTAAAGGTCCATAGTGACTAAGATGAAGTACCTGCACTATCTTAAAATAATTTGTTATATGTTATTTAGGTAGGCTTAATTTTATAATGACTTTCTAGAACGTATTTGGCATATACTTGCCGATTATATAGATTATGTAGGGTTTGTATCATTTTACTTTAGTAACTTCGGTAGTTCAAGATGTTATTTACTCCATTTTAAATAGCTGCATAAGAAGCAATAGCCATTATTATGAAGCAACTGAAGGAAAAACTTAAACAAAAAATAAAATGGTAATTTGCATACCACATTTGGATGAAGCGATAGAAATTTCTGATTAAACTTTAAGGTTGGGTCATCGCTTGGATATATTACAGACGTGCACACATGAGAAAATCATAGCATTTAGTTAATTTCAGGTAATTCAGAAAATGGCCGCCTATGTAAAATATTTAATAGCCTGGGATCCTGACCCATACTGACTATTGCGCAGGTTGGGACAGGTTCGACCAGGCTAAATATTTAATAGAGCCTGACAATGCATCGGGTCCGAAAGGGGTGCTCTGGGAAGGTAGCAGGACAATTCGCCCCGCTGCCAACTCGCCCCAGTCGAAGCCGCCCCCAATTTCTACCAACTCGCCCCAACAAAAATTAAAAATACCAACTTGTCCAAAGAACACAAGTGCCAAAGAACAGAATACTTTCCAGTATTTTTGCCTCACTTTACTCTCAAGGGGCACTAAGACTTCAGGTTGGTGATTTTTGAATTTTAATTGATTGGTTTTGTAATGGTTCGGGTTCAGGTTTTTTGGTATTGTTTAGAGCCAGAGATATGGTAAGGGTTAAAGACAGGGTTAGGGTTAGAGTTGGAGATAGGGAAAAGTTTAGGATTAGATAAAGGGTTAGGGTTAGAAATAAGATAAGGGTTTGAATAAAAGAGTATGGTTAGAGTTAGTGTTTTATGTCGTTAGGAACAAATGCTGCAATACAAGATCTGATGGAAAAATATTCTGTAATGATTTTATTAGTAGGATATTAATCATGTCACTCACTTTATGGGTCGAGTTGACCAGACGCTATTGGGCGAGTTTGATATCAATTACAAATGGGGCGAATGTGTTGAAATGGGGGCGAGCTAGAAGAGGGCGAGTTGACTTTAGGAATTGTTCCAGTCCATTGACTAATAACTGTAACTAGAAAACACGAGGGGACTTTATAAACATAAATGGATGATATAAATCGGATAATGGTTTTTATGAAATAAAAACGATACTCTAGGCTATGGAATAATTGCGTGTTTGATTGACAAGGGTGTGGTGGCTCATGATGTACTTAAACCTTTTACAGCACACACAAATAAACACCGGTAGCTCTTTATTCTTCCGCAAAAAACGCAATTCTATATCTTTCCACCTTTCGTTCTCCACAAACTACAATCACGCTTTGTTTAACACAATTGAAAAGTCTTTTAAAGTATTAGCTAGGCTATGGAATAGCCTAGTTTGTATATTATTGATTATTGCACAATACCTCATCTTTATTTTTAACTTCTGGTTTTAAATTTATACATTACAGTTCTTTTTATCATATCTATATTTATAAATCTGGCAGGTTAAGCGATAATCCCATCATCCTCTACAAACCTGTTCCTAGTACCACCTATAGTAAATGTTTATAATACTTTTCAACTTCCAAAAGGAAACAGAAAAAAAATAAACCCCGCCCCGTTTTATCAGGACGAAACTGGACGCCAGTTTGATTTTCAAGAATCTGAAATTGTCTTCTGTGCATGCGTTCTCCTCACTACGCAAGCGTACTCCTCACTTCCCTGCAATGAGGAATCTCCGAATTGAACCTTCAAATCAAATTATTCTAAGATTACAATTTATATACTTTTTTTAATTGTATTGTTTTGAAATGAAAATAATAGTTTATAATCCCGGTATAGAAATAGTTTTACATCCCGGTATAGAAATAGTTTTACATCCCGGTATAGAAATAGTTAATTTTCACGGAATGTAAATATGAATTTAAGCATTGTTTCTGTAACCGAATACAAGTACGGCCTCAAAAGTACATAATGAAGAAAAATGAATATAGTTCACAGAGTAATTTTTTGTGGTAATGGACATGTTATTTTTGTATTACAACATATTTAATAACATGTTAACACTTGAAATGTATTTGTAACATCAATTTGTTGTCAAATAGGTAAATGTTGTAAACAATAAATACATAGGTAAAAATACTAAAAGGATATTGCGCTGATATCATATAACCACAAATATTCAGGAAGTCACCACCAAGTACGGGTAAGTTAAATAGATGTTAAGGGAGATAGGAATGATTATATTGATTATCCCAGACTAACCATGAGGACTTAAGGATGGTCACTCCTCCAGTTCAAAATATCAAGGTTTTGAAATTAGTATCTTTATTTATTAAAACATCGACCATACATCATTTTAAGCAAAAAACATTGATAGGTCAGTGTGCCCAATTTTGATATTCAAGTGCCTGAAATTTCGGGGGAAACCGAACTCCTCTAGATTTTTCTTTTGTTTTTCATTAAGGCAATCGACCTTTAAAATACAAAGAAGATATATCAAGAATTTCATCAAATTTTGTCAAAAGTTTATTCAAGATGTATAAAAACATATTTTAAAAAGAAAAGTGGGGGTCAGTGTGCAAAATTTTCTAATGCATCATGATGGATTAAATATGAGAATTCCGAAAGTCAGAGACCGTTTCAAAAACCTGAGGAGTGACCATCCTTAAATTATATTGGAAAAGTTAAATATTAAGGTGGCTTACTCATCACATTTTGGAATTTGTGTCAGATTTCGGAACTCCTCTGGTTTTCTCCAGTGTAATGACTTAGAGAATTTTGCACTCGGATCCCCACTTTTTATTTCATGAATGTCTTTTTTGGTCAAATTAAGACAACTGACAAGTATTCATAAAATTCTTCCTAGCTTTTAGACAAATAATAATCCAGAAAAATTCATTTCCAGCCCCAATTTTTAATGTCTTCTATCTTCGTTTAAAGCACACGGACCTATATATTTCTTTTAACCATTTCATTTAGTCTACAAGGCTTAATCAATTTAAATGGTTTTCAAGAAATCCTTGATATAAAAAATATCGGGAGTGAGCCTCCTAAATGTATTTTCAGAATGAGTATAATAAGTTTTCAATTTTCACTATAATTAATAAAAAATATTTCATGAAGTATTTTTTTTTTATTTTTAATCTAGAGACAGCTTGTCCTTTTTTTCTACATGTAAATGAAAAATCTGAAAAAAGGTTTAACACTTGTCATTGAATTCTATGGCTTTTTGTAGTTGTCCTCCAATGTATCAAATCAATGGTAATGAGACGCAGTCTTGGTGATATTATACAGCATTGCCTTACACCAGAACATAGACCGAATGATTCGGAGTTGAAGTTACCTAGGATGACACTGTATTCAAAACAGTCGTAGAAAAGTTTGACCAATGTAATGATCTTAGGTTTAATTCCATATACACGAAGAAGTGTCTCTGTTGCCACTGTAAAATATTTTCCGAAAAGTCAATGAGGTTGACAAAAAGTGCCACATTACTTTCATTTATGCTCGATGATCATGTTTCGTAGCGTGAATATTTGCATAATCAGTATAGTAATATCATTTTCTAAATCCAGGATTTCCAACTGAAAACTCGTTCCCCTTTTTCATGGAATGTTCTTATTACAATAATATTCGGCATGATCTTTTCTTAGTTTTAGGTATATATGGAGATATTTCTTTTAATTGTATTCTGTTTGGAAATAAAAATTATCCTGTAGAACAGAATGTTGACATTTTTCTAGCAGTTCATGAATTATAAAAACATAGTAAACGCTTTGATTATTGGCTGCAGCAAGTGTGTGTGTGTGTGTGTGTGTGTGTGTGTTGCTTAAAATATATTTTTTTGAATATATTAAGAATATTTATTTACATGTTCATTTGATGTCATTTACCTTATTATGTTGTATATTGAAGGGAGAGGGCTTTATATAATGTGATAACTTGTTCCCGATCCCATTGCTGTAAATATTTTGAGCAATAAAATATTTTTAATTCAATTCAATTCAGTTCTAAACCCAGTTTGCTCTTTTTAAGCTTAAAATCCACTGCGTGATCAATTAGGGCAAGAACCATCCTATGAAAGGCTTTGCTTGGAACAGATGAAAATGTTATCCCTCTCTAGATGTTACAGTTCTGCAGTGAGACCTCTTGATCGTTAAAGTGGCATGCTTTTATTGCCCAAACGTTTTAAAAAGTCTGTGAATTACTCAGCTTATTTTTTGAGAGGAGTTCTACGTTGTGCAGCCGTGGTGTTCCATGGTAAATTCATGGTTTCTGGGCTTCCTGTAAGGCTAGGGTATTGATATTAAAGTTGACGTCTTCAGCATCTGCTGTGCGATCCGTCAAAGATTCTGATGGTGGAATGGTACAGTTCAAAACCTCTTATAAGTACTGTGTTCAACGTTAAGCTTGGTCTGCTTCGGTAGCTATAGTTAATGTTTTGCACTGCTTGTACTTTATATTTGTGGTTTGAGTTATTACAGATCCACATAGAAGATTTGTGATTTTGTATATTGCCATTTCGCATCTGTTAAAGCCCCTGTGCCTCTTTGGGTATACAATCAACAAAGACACGTATGCCTTATTTAGTGTTTTTCTTTTTACTTATTTGTCCTGTTGGAGCTGTTCGGTTGTTCTGTCATCTATTTGGTCTTCAATTTTCTCTCACGATTCATCAGTTAGTTTTTTCTTATTTTTCGCAATTTGCTGTTTCAAATAACTAAATACCGAAGTTATTGTGAATTTTGATTCTGCATGTCTATAATAAATCTGACGTTTTTGTTAATTTCCAGAGAAACTCCAGATATTCTTATGTCTCATCAAGATACACAAAATATCGGCAGTAGAATAAACATAATAAATACTAGTAACCCTTACTAGTTTAGAGCATTCAGGTCACCCACACTGTGTAGAGCGCTGAAATGATTCTCATTTCAAAGTGAACTCTCACTATTGGTATATCTTGGTCTTATAACATATGTGGAAATTAGACCATTTAACACAGAGGTCTACTGGACTGTCTGCGCCCGTCCAGATGAAAGATGCAAGCTCGTTAATTTCTTCTGTTTTGCTGCCGTCTTTGGTTGACATCCAACTAAATACTGTCACTCCTAGATCATTTCATTAAATTCCACAGTGGCTAACTGATTTGCCGAGTATTCAGGAATTGTAGCGTGATCATTTCGCCCGAATTTCTAAATAAAACAGAAATTGATATCGTTGCACTTCTTTATTTTTTTTTGTCTTTTCAGAAATGATTTAGCCAAAATTTCAAATTTGGTCAGCTCCAATTGAACAGTGTATCTTGTACGCTAACATGAGTATATTTGCTCCTAATATTTGTGCCATAACAGATTTCCGAACACTTAAAAATGTAAAAGGAGTTTTCTTGAAAAAATCCAAGTTCAACATTTCGTATAAGACGGATCTTTCTATTACATATACTTAAACTTATTTACAAAATTTTGTACTTTCAGCTATGGATATGTCTCGGGTAGCAGTAATTTGTGGTTGTTTATTAGTTTGTCATATTATGTCTTCTCTACAACTTTACGATATGAAAATGGATACGGTAGGACTTGATTCCGAGCAAAACGTAATTTTCAGTGACAATAATACCATGTGTATAGCCAACGTTGATTTAAAAAAATATTTTACACTGCAAGAAACATCTTCATTAAACGGAAAGATTAAAAACTTCAGTTACAAGACAAAATGCGCTGAAGTGGATAATATCATCATTCCGTTTTACTTACTGGGCAGCAAAAAAGTAAAATTAACGGCTGTGCACCCATTATTTAAGACTTTTCAGAACAATAAGAATAGTAATTTTGAAAATTGTAAAATGGCTGAATATGAATTATTCGCACTGAATAATTTTCAACTTGGGCAAAAATTTATTATTAAGGACAAATTTTTCCTGTCGGAGGGGCTGTATTCCACAAAACGCACTCTTCTGTTAGAGTTTGTTTTAGAAGGCCCATCGAATGACGCTGCAGATAGCGAAATTGGAACTGACGTTCGTTTGATAATTTCCAGAGAAACTCCAGATATTCAATTACAATTTTCATACTATGGGCGAGATCGAAAATGGATGAGTACATCGCCAGTACAGTTTTCTGCAGACAAATTAATGCACATGTGGAGTGTACCGGATTTCACTTGGTCATCTGAAAATTTTAATTATATCAGCTTCATTTTGCCGGAAAGTTTTAACGGAGAATTTATTATAGATAGTTTTTCAATGATGACAAGGTACATAAGACCAGATACCCCTTTTTATATGTATCACGATAAACAAATTTTAATAGAAGGAGTAGACATGGATTTTTGGTGGTTAAATTCCAATGGGACAATGACTGTAAGGGTTGTGGAAACAAACACAACATTTACAACGGCCGAGTATATACGCATGTCTGTTCCAGTTCAGTGGGATTCCAACAACTGGTGTCAAATATTTGTTTTATACCAAGATGGAAACATAAGGCTTTTACACAAAACTCCAGTAGATTTCGACTGGATACCATTCGGTTCATCAATACTTTTAGGGGAAGCAAACCCTGAACATCGACGACCACGTGCGCCTATCCTCCATATTGATATACACATTAATAGCCGAAAAATTGATATGACTTATTATGATGGCAATAAAATAAGTTTAATTTTAGATAGTGGATTTGGGAATACATCTATTACACTCAGTCAAATACAGTTTCAAGAGCAGTTAACGAAACCACTTCTAACCTTCAGATCTATGTATGTGTCAGATGATAACTCCGATTGTGACCATGTTAATGTGGATGGGAAATATGATGTCAATATCATATCAGCGTGGAAAGAAATTCTTGGAAATAATTTTCTATTTTACCGGAAGTGTATCTCAAAACACAACACACAAAGTCCCGATTTTCTAATACAAATTTTAGAATAAAAAAGAACAATTTGAAAATTTTATCCATCTAAAAGAATAAAATGTCTACTGTTATACTTGGTTTTATTTTTGTTCCGAAGAGGAAAGATTTTTATTATTCTACTTTTTAACGATGTAGTAAGGTAAAACCAGGAAAATGAACTGATGTTAGATTTTTGGAAATTACTACCGAAAATAGAAAGAGCACCGGAAATTGACTAATGGTGCTCGTGCAATGTTGAGCATAGAGGACATGTTAACGCCCTCTCGTGACTTCTTGATTTTTTTTCTGTCTATGAGGAAAATTACTGAACGGGTGACCTAGTGAATAGAATTGAGCGTCGATGGCAGTCGCGTTGTTTATTCTTAAAATCTAATACCTCAAAAAGGTATATTTCTTATATACAACATGTTTTTTCATAGTTTGCTGATGGTGTAAGTTTTCCAGTATCACATAATTGAGATGAGCTTAATTTTGTCTTCATGGTTGAATGACTTATAAACTTGACTAATGGTGCTCGTGCAATGTTGAGCATAGCAGACATGTTAACGCCCTCTCGTGACTTCTTGATTTTTTTTCTGTCTATGAGGAAAATTACTGAACGAGTGACCTAGTGAATAGAATTGAGCGTCGATGGCAGTCGCGTTGTTTATTCTTAAAATCTAATACCTCAAAAAGGTATATTTCTTATATACAACATGTTTTTTCATAGTTTGCTGATGGTGTAAGTTTTCCAGTATCACATAATTGAGATAAGCTTAATTTTGTCTTCATGGTTGAATGACTTATAAACTTAAAGACATAGAGATAGAGATAGAGAAAGGGGGGTTTGGGTACCCATAAACCGGTTTAACCCTACCGCTAGCTGTTGCTAGTGTCGGTACCAAGTCCGGTTATCCCGATTTCCTATTGTTGTCTATGTTTGTCTTCAGTCATTTTATTGTTTTTCTTGTGCAGTTCCCTTGTGGATTGTGGCATGTTATTGTAGTGTTCGGCCATTGTAAGTGTTTCCTGTTTTCTTTTCTCTTTCACCAATAGGTTAACTTTCAATCTGGTTCCCTCGTATCAGCTTTTACACATATTTCAATACATGGGATTCCAAATGTTTTGATTTGGTATGCGCTAAAAAGACATAAAGTGTCGAAATGCGCATATGAAGAAATTAAGTTAACAGTAACTTCGGTACGTTGTTGTTTATAATACATGGACTCATTTATGTAGTATATCGATTTATCTCAGGGTGTACATGCCAGCTTGCCAATGGTTAAAATTAATCTGATATATATTTAACAAATTTCAAGTTACTATTATACAAGAAACCATTTGGAAATAAGCGTTCACGCTTTCAATGGCTTTCAATGAAATGGTATCATTTTATTCTTTGTATTTTTAGCATACTGGGCAAAGATTATAATATTTCTAATTTTGTTATTCATATTTTTAATTACATTGGTAATTTTGATATCATTCATTGCAATACGAATTTTACCAGTCGACCTGGACCACATTTGCACACAGTAATGGCTCTAAGGGCATAAAGGAAGTTGATGAAGTTATACAAAAATACGGAGTTTCACAAGTTCTTGCTAAGGACCACTGTCGACACTAGTTTTGAAGCCGAAACATCATTTTGTAAAATGGCGGTCAACGAACAATTTTCAACATCGGTTTTGAAGTCGCAACGTCAATATCTATTAGGAAACCAAATTTTATTGAAATCGGAC
>MJUU01002986.1:12111-33323 GCA_002080025.1 Modiolus philippinarum | reverse complement strand
TTTCATTTATTTCACACTGGTCCACTAATTTGGAACGCAGATAATCGTGGAGTTCCTGGGGCTGAAATGTTTTCCTCTTTTTTGCTGAAACAAATAGCGAATCCAATTTCGACTTTGGTCGTTTTGGCAGAGATGGTTTAAATGTTTGAGGCCCATTTTCCTTGATTTGCCTAATCGCTAGCACCATTTGTTCATGATAATTCAAATGCTCAGCAATAACGGCGGATTGCTGCCCTTGCCACATCTCTGGATTTGAAGGTAAGATTAACGTATCTGTATTTCGTGAATAATCCAACAGTTTTTTATGCACTGCTTGTGATTCACTAATTTCTTGTTCTAATTCTTGTGAAGTAGGACTACCCAACAATTCTTCTTCTTGAGAGGAAGAAATACTAGCAACCGACATTAAAAACCATAACACACTAAAAAGCACACACGTCTTCTCGAAAAGGCCGTACTAGTATTCTATAGTTTACAGTAACTAATAAATATGTAATAACCACGTCGTCTAAGCAACATGTAAATATTTTCTTGACAACCATTTAATTATTTAGAATGATCGATTTAGTCTATTTAAAACACATATTGCAATCAATATGTCTTTAAATTGCAGCAGCAAAAATCAATGCGATGTCATTATTACATAGAAATACATAATTGATAATCTAATTTAACATTCTATTTAAATTCTATCACACTTCACGAATTTTTCACTTTAGATAATTCATTATCTATTTAAATTCTATCACACTTCACGAATTTTTCACTTTAGATAATTCATTATATATTACCCAGTAATTCATATTTTTCTTTTATTAATTGTACTCCCGTTTTTTTTTCTATTGAAATTTAGTTGCTTTTTTTGCTTGAAATGGGGGTGTTTTTAAGGGGGTCAAATTTTTTTTTTTTGGGGGGGGGTAAAAAAAATATAGGTTTTTTGTGCTGTTTTTTTTGCGGTTTTTTATAAAACTTATGTTATTTTTAGGTCTCTTTCAAGGTTTTTTAGGGGGTCAATTTTTATTTATTTTTTTGGGGGGGAAATGCGCTAGACACGCTCAAGTTATATACTACTATCGTTCATCACTTGTTTATCAAATGTAAACATTGCCAGCAATGGAGGCATCCATATTTTGTTTTGGCACATTATAGCATTTGCTTTAATTTTTAATCAGTTTTTGCACAAATAATAGAGCTATTTGATTTGTATCGACATTTTGGCTTAAAGTCCTTGCTCAATACGTTTGAGCAATCTTCAAAACTCCTATATTTTCTCAATTTACTGCTTCAACGAACCAAGACTTTTTTGGTTTGTCATAGAAATGTATCAATAACAAATCCTGAACGGTGTTTGATTTCCCCCTGCTTTGTCATTTTGCCTCATGGATTTTGTCTCTTGACAATTCTTTTGGTAATTTTGTTGATAGCAAATCCAAAAACTATACACAAGAAAACGTTCACAATCACTCATAACGATTAAATGAAATTTAACATTTGAAAAAAGAAGAACATTTTGCATATCTGACATGTATATCTGACATGTATATCTGACATGCTTTGTAAACTTACGTGTGTATTTTGATGTACAACAAAAGTGAATAAAACATATCAACTATTTGAAAAAAAAATCGTTATTTTATTTGATTACCAAACGCAGAGTCTTGTCATTCAGTCAGATTCACTGCATTCATATATGCATATGTAACTTGGTAAATTGGAATCCAGGAGGATCCTGAATCCTCCTAGGGCAAATTGGAATTCTGATTTCTCCTAGGACAAATTGGAATTCTGATTTGCCCTGGTGTTCATCCGATGTAAATTGGAATTCCAATTTCTAAAGTTAATTTGTCTTGTTCAAAGATAAATAGTGGGATTGAATATATCTGCACTGAAATTAAAATTTTTACAAGTCCTAATTATCTTTTAGAAATCTCCATATATCATATATTGAGACGTTGTTCATAAACTAATGATAAGTCAGTACGATCCGGAATCCTCCTAGTGCAAATCTGGATATCTCGATTTATCCTAGTAGAAATTGGAATTCCAATTTACACTAGATTGAAACCAGGGCAAATCAGAATTCCAATTTGTCCTAGTAGAAATCAGAATTCAAATTTGCCCTAGGAGGATTCTGGATCCACCTGGATTCCAATTTGCCCTGTAACACATATATTGTACTGTACCAAAAATGCAGTGTATCTTCTTGGTGATTAAAGCTTCTGTTTATGTATAGGTGTGGAACATAGATACAGAATACTTCTAAAAAGTTTCTGTTTAACAAGTATAACAAGAAAAGTTTGAATTATTTTAATTTTCCCTAAGAAGTAAGTAGAATACATGTAATAGAAGAAGATAACCGGTATTAGAATATGGCTTTACACATATGCATTATTCGTGCAAGTGACAAAAAACTAGGCATTATTAGATTTTGACTTTTAAAACTACTAGTATCAAAATTTAAGCAAATTAGTATAATTACGAACGTGTCTAATGTGTAATTTATGAAATTCTATATATTTTAGTAGGGATTCACACTACTTGTGCTTTAGTTATGTGGCGTTTTTGTCCATTTTTGTTTATTTGTTTTGTTTTTGTCATACTTTCTCAATTCGTGTTGGATATGCATTACCGCGATTTTGGATTTATGATTTTCGAACCCCCTCTTTCCTCGTTCTTGCTTCGGTATTTGTTTGCTGATGTATTTATTAAAACATGTATAAAAATATTGAGTACCTGTTTTAGATTGTGAATAAGGCAATTAACTCGATGAATGCAGTATAGTTGTTTGTGTTTTGAGATTGTCTTCTGTGAGTTTTTTTTTTTCCTTTTTTTTGGGGGGGGGGCAACGAATGAAATCAACTGTAAGAACACTTTGCCAGTTAGTTTTATGTTTAATGACGTTCTCCAATCCAATTTTAAAGGGAAACATGGGCGTTCCATCGCTCGACAATAAGCAATGAATTCCGCTCAAACCGGTGCTAGGCGTTGTCTTGAACTTACTAGGAAGTATGAGCGAAGTTCATTGAAGGCCTCATGATGACGTCAATATGAAAAACAACGAACAAGCGTTGTTCCATTGCTTGGTTTTACAATGAATTTGTTGATGCATTAATTCCACATCTTTTCATTGTTAATACATCAGAAGAAAAGAAAATATTATTTCCTTATTTGAACACAAGTTTAAAAATAGCAACTTAATGAATTCTTAAAAGAAATGCATGAAATTTATCGCCACTTTGACAGAAATATCAAATAAAACAACAATTGGTATCATAAATGAAAAATAAATAGGGAATAATACATGGCAAAATCTGTATCAGATGCCGTATGAACCCGAGAATCCAATATCACCCATGTATTATACGCTTTATCATATATTTCAACAACTGAAAATGTCCTTTAATTTTGTTTTATTTGTAACGATTAGACATAACATTGTATGACGAATCAATTAGTATTTGCTTACCTAAATACTGTTTTTACAAATCAAATATACAGTCTATGGATAAAAGTATTTGGAATATACAAATTTCTTTCTGTGCATTTTTTTTCAAAAAATTAATGCGCTTCAGGTCATTTCGTGATGCATTGATATGGAAAGATGCAAAATGGCAACCGTTTTCTATGTTTTCAGTCGAGTATGTGAAGAATTAACGATATCACTTTTTCACTCTATATTTATATCTCAAGAAAATAAAGATTATGTACACAAAAGCCGAATAGAATTAAATAAATAAATAAAAAAAAACAAAAAAACTTACTGAATCTTTTGAAATACAGTTCATTGAACAAATGCCATATAATGTTTTTTTCGAAAACTGTTACTTAGTACTCTACAATTATTTATGCCGAATATTTTTGACTATATCTTCACCATAAGGAGTAATGATTTTAAAAGCTTTCGGGTATTTTTTCTCTGTCAGCGCAATAAAATCTTATAATCGTTTGCTCGTTTTCTATAAAATTTGCTTTACTATACTTATTAATTGTGAACTTCATGTATGCACATTTTTTCTGATTTCTTTGAGTATATGGTCTTCCAAACATTTAGATTTTATCTGCACTGAAGAGACATAAGTTGTCGAAATGCGCATATGCAGAAAGTAAATTCACAGTAACCTCGGTATTTAGTTATTCATTTACCGCAACTTGTAAGTTGTATTTTTTGGTTTAATACAATTTTTCCACGTATCAATATTTTAACTTCAACGTGTTGGAAAAATTCTGTCCCTTTTATACTGAGTTTCTTAACTTCATAGATGCCGCTGTCGTCTGCTTCTTTTTGGAGGGGATGTAACCCAAGGTTTTCCGATTTATGACGTCATGTTCTGAATAAGGATGTAAAACAGGGTATGCGATACAGGGTGTGCGATAGTTAGTTGACGTCATCAATGGTGATATATCATATATTCAAAAATTATGTAATACTAACTAAATATATGATAAAAATATATTACATCATCACAATCACATCATAAAATGTTAACCATAAAATGAAATTAACAATGAAGGGATATGGAGTAAATTCAAATGAGACAAAGTCTCTACAAAACATGGTAAAAAGAAGATATGGAACATAGTTTTAATTGTTGTTCATCTTGAAGTCTCCGTGAGACCTTCAACCATGAGTTTTTCTCATACATGGTTGTCATAATTTTAAATTAAAAAAAAAACGTAAAAGACAAGGTTAAATAAATTATATAGAAAAATGTATTCATTGTTCAGTGTGACGGAAGGGGCGCGTTCCAGCTTACACTATTTGAATGTTTAAAATCAAATAGAGTAGGGTGCTCAACTGGAATATACGGAACAAGTAGTTTGTTGCTGTTTAAGATTTTAGATACATTGAATTGCTGACAACTTAAAATATACAAATCAGCATGTGTCTTACTTTCAATTGCAGGATACATTAAAAATTCCATTTCCTGATAGATAACAAACAATCAGGGTTCGTTGTCATCAATGCTCTGATTGATATACTAGTAGTATGAAAATTACCAAGTTGTTGCTAATTTTGTTCTGCTGTACACGTTTTAGAAATATTGGCCTATCATCAGTAGAATTTGAATAAAATATTATGGAAAACTATAATCCAAGATTGAAAGAATTACATTTATTCATAACCAAAATTATTCTATTTTATACTTGTGGTAAAGTTACATTGACAGTAAAACGTGATATAAAAATTATATTCACGTGCTAAATGTCATATGGAGCATATTTTTAGAAAAGCGGAAAATCCGTACTTATTTCGTGAATATTGAATCGTGATGTACCCTCGCGTCCATGTACCTGATGTCACTCCGGGTTTTCATGGGAGTTCACACTATGAATGCCTTAGTTTTTAATGTCGGCTTTTTATTTCCGTGCATTATGGCTGTCTCTTGCTCTAATTATGTCTTTGTTTTTTCTCTGTTGTCGTTTTTGCAATTTCTTTGGACTTTGATTTTTGTGATCATTACTCTCCTTGTTCCTTCGGTATTCTACCGTCGCTGTTTGGAAACAACATGGCTGATGAGAAAGCAACAGTTAAACCACCTCCAAAGAAAATTGATCTGCCGGTGTTGATAAGCCAGGAAAGGTGTTAATAATGAAAAAGAAAAACATTTGAAATACGTAAAAAAAGCAATGGCAACACTGTTAAGGGTATTACCTCAATATTAAGAATTAAAAGATCTTTTGAGGATGTCAAAATAATACATTCAGTGAATCGTCGAAACATTATACTGATACGGGGATTAAAAAGGAAGAACAAACGCGCAGGCCTTCATTAAAAATTAAACAAAAAAATCCAATAATGATTAAAGATAAAGGGTCTAATGCTACCAAAAAAAAAAAAACAACAAAAACAAAAACCAAAAACAAAAAACAAAAACAAAACAAAAAACAAACAAAAAAACAAACAAACAAACAAACAAACAACAACCATGAAAAAAGCGCTTGCAGTACAGTCGCTTAGCACATGAAATACATGTATGGGGTATTCAGATATGATCGAAACTGTCATTTGGTTTACCCAATGTTTTTGTGTTTTGCTCAGCTCAGTGAATATATGTTTTCCTAAAAATAAACAAAAGACAGTTGCTATATAAAATCGAAAAAGAGGCCAAATCCATTAGAAAACCTTCAACTTAAGGGGTGTACATGAAAAGCAAGATATCTTCAACTAATTATTGGATGACAGAATAACAAAAATACTGGCCTCTGTTTTGGTAGATTTGCAGTGTTATTACCTTTTGGAAGAACAGCTATTCACCTACTCTTCATCTGGACGAATATCTAATTTCCCATAAGTCAATAACTCATCATACTAACCTCACAAAAAGTCACAGTAAATACATTATCAAAGTAAATATAAACCATAAAATAATCAAGATAGTATAATAAACTAAATTTCACCAACAAAGTATAATCACAGTAGTATGAATTCTGTCATAAGAGACATATTATTTTGAATGGTGAGATTATTGTAATGCAGCATTACAGGGAGCATAATCACAAATGATATCGAGGTTTTTCATAAAATATTAAAGAATGAAACAGAATATGCTTATCATAAGATTTCTGCTCGAGTAATAAAGTAAATAATTCAAAACTAAAGTAAATCATATAACAAAAAACAAACAAGAGTATGAAGGATAAAAATCAATTGTAAGCTAATTAAAATTACGATGTCTGTTTATCACTACCAATTGCATCTAATGCAAATCTCAGATCTCTCATGGTTGGGTAATCCTTAATACCAAGCTGATTTTTAATGGTTTTGTAGAAAATCTTTGGTGACTAAATAAAATATACAAATATATACAGTATTGGTTATAAAAATCATAAAAAAGAAATACTAAAAATCGCTTATTTTAGCTTTCATTTATAATTTTGACACTAACTACTGCGGACTCTCTGTCTGGATATTGTACTGGAATGTAATTCAGTTAATGAAATTCGTTTCTGTCGTTCCCGTTACCTTTCGAGTAACTTTGTAACAGTGTATTTTTTAAATTACATTGTCTTTACTTCAATGAATAGAAAGAGAAAGGTGTTTAATATGGAATCTTGGTTTATTCATCCGTCCAACGCAGTAAGAAAAAAAAAGAAAAAAAAACGAATCCATTTTTTGCAGAAACCTTCGTGGAGTCAACTTTAGAACTCGTTTTCTTTTGCATCACTTTGAACTTATGACATTTGTTGAATCAAAAGGGGACCTGATATACAACATTCAAATTAAGATAAGACGGGGGTTTAAAATTGTGCATCATTCTTCCGTATCTGACAAAAAAATTGAATTCGCTAAGGGAATGTTAGCAAGATAATTTTCAATGTCTTTAAATGGTTCAGTTTGATCAAATATGCCATTATTATTATTGCGTTACCATACAGAATATTGAATATTTTCAGAAATCTCCTGTTTATGAAGGGGATATAATTTGTTTATGAAAAAAACAGCTTTTCGCCATTTATTCAAAAGTTAGTTCGGCGACACCGCATTTTTTTCATAGAAGTCGAAGGTAAATATTTTACCTAATAATATATCAAATGTTAAAAATTTCTAACTGATTTAACTTACAAAACAAATTTCTTAAAGTTTTCTTATTTTTCCTATCAATTCAACCAAAAATAGTTGATTTTAAAATGACGCATTTCATTTTCGTATAGCCGGTGACCCTCAAGTTTATTAAATTTTTGTTTTGCTCTTATAACATTGTGTAAACTAAGATAATACTAGAAAATTCTCTCTGACAGTTTTTAGACCGCCGTACCACCTGAAATTGAAGTTTCGTGTGTCACTAAAATTGCATTTCTCAAATTCGGTAAGGATTGATTATTTTGTTAGTATCACATCCTAGTACTCAAACCTTGGTGATCTTTGAACCCAGATGACTGCAATTTATTTTCCAGCCCTGTATTAGCAGAATTATATTCATATAGTTTACTTACACAATAAAGAATTACAAAAGGAAATATTTGTCAGAATATGCGTTTCGAGAATGTGGTTTTGTTTTTGTTTTGTATTAAATTTCTCCACAAGATTTATAATGTCAATTTCGTTGTCTGTTTCCCAATCTAATTTCGTTAAAACATTTTCAAGGAAATTTTTGAATGCATTTCCATAGGTTACTTTGACCCCCGTTAGATGTCATCATGGATGAGGTGCAAGCAGTAAAAGGACAAATTTTGATGAGGCTATATCAAAAGTGATGAATATCAATAGTAATAGTGTCACTATGCCGAACAATGCAGAAAAATTATTAATTTTTTGGAACTTGTTCTGAAAGGACTTTAATGTATTGCCTTTTTTAACACGGGTAACATTACTATTCATGTTCATCCCGGTTTTTAGTTACACTTATTATAATACCGAGTTTCAAACATATAAACAGATTTTCAGTTCTGTAAAAATTGGGACTTTGGTTACCGATGACGTCATAAAATTTAAGTCATATTTGCACTAGTGCAATATCGAAATATAACGCACGCCTACAATCGGTTGATTTCTGGGAATTTTTTTGTTGCTATTCAAGAATTGTATTTATTTAGGATATTCTGAACAAATCCGTAAAACTGGCTTTGGATTCCGGTGACCTGAAGACTTTACATGGATACTGGCCTCTCACTGATATTGCCGATGTCTACTGAAATTATCAAACCCTTCGGGGATTTTGAATTTGATTTTTCTTCCTTACGTAGTGCGACAGTGTTTTACCAGCAGACTAGGTTCCTTGAGCTAGCCGACAGTTTAAAGGGGAGCACTCTTTGACCCATCTTTCTAAATTACCTTTTGTCATATTTTTTTTTCTTTTCGAAGATAGTGGTCTTAGTAGTCTACCTGTATTGGGTTTTATTCGCATGTTTATTATACTATAGGGAAACGAGAGAGAGAAGGGGATGGTTTGGGTACTGGTTAAACCCTACTATTGGCTTTTGCTAGTGCCATTTCCAAGTCCGGCTATCCCGAGTTCATATCGTTATTTTTGTTTGTCACTTGTTTTCGTTATTGTTCTTTTAGTGAAGATGGCTTGTAAATTGTGATACGTGATTGTATTTCCCGGCAATTGTAGGTGTTTGCTGTTGTCCTTTTTTGTAATTTGTTATGAATTATTTCTTTGTGAATTTATTCCGCATTTGTTTATCTATTCAAATAAGTAAATTATAATTTATGTGTAATTCATGATATATTAATTATCACAAACGTACCTCATTTATCAGAAGTCGAAGAAATGCAGCGTCTTTGCCTTCTAAACGTTCTAATAATCTCCTTAAATACAGATGTTAGATCGTTTTTGTTTAGTTCATAAAGTTAGATTTTGATCCTATATTTTATTGCATTCTTTTCAATATATCCTTTACCATGTTTACAGTGGTATTAATTGTAAAATAATAATCAAAAACACGTTTCTTTATCGAAAATCTTGATATATAAATAACACAAAATTTCTAATTTATTTTTTACTTGTGTTTTAAAATGATATAAGTACAACGTGTCTGACAAAACACTTTCGACAAACTGCAAAACGTGATAAAAAATTATTTTCATGAAAAAATATGCTCATTTGGATATGGTATAATTATTTTAAATTTTAAAATAATTTAATAATTTAATAATCAGAAATAATCATTGAAAAGTATAAAATAGTTTTTAGATAAAAAATAAATTTGAAGGTCAGTTTATTCACTCATATTTTCAATGACATTTTTTGACTACTTTTTGATGAAAAAATTACAGTTTTAATACCTTATGTTTTGTTTGAAATAAAAAAAGAGGAAATCATACTTAGGTAAACCATTTTTGTCTAGCCATATTTCTACTTGTACAGGATTCCAATTCTTCACCACAGATATCATATTTGTGTCAAGTTTGTCTTGAAACATACCGGACAAGACTGGAATCGAAGTCTGGACAGTTGGCTAAAAAGATATTGCTTTAGATTATACATGATGCAAAACACAATGGCACTTCAATAGACATCCGATTTTTTTAGATATCCTGACAACTATAAAATGCATTTTTGATCCTAAAGTATACATGCATTTCAATAATTAGTATTCCGAAAACCTGTTCCTAGAATACATATTGCCAATGACGAAAAACTGTTATTTTGAAAGATAGTTATATTATTATTCCTAATTTTTGTTAACGAACATACGTAAACCATTGCTTCTCAATGTCATCCTTGTTCTTTTTGCTATTATTTCAAAATGGTTGTAAATTTCTCTAAACATACATATCAATCTTGAAATTTCTCTTCCAGTAACCTTTCATGCAAAGTTGATTCTATTCGCGATTATATTATCTTATTTAGCAAATATCTTAACCACATTATTTATTAAAAAATATGCTACTGATAATAATGATCAGTACTAACTTGTCAAATGACAATATCCCCCTCCCAAAAAAAAGGTTTCCTTGCCCTTTTATTGTTGTCGTTCCTAGCAACTTGACGAATAACTGCAAAAAAAAAAGACATTTCAAAAGAATTAACATTGAGTGTCGGAATGGATACTTATTCAACTTGAATTTTTTATGTATGGCCAGATTCGGACTGGGGTTCAAAATCTTTTCCTTTTGGCAGTTAGTATTCCTTTCTTTTACAAAACCAAATTATATTAGATTTATTGAATAACAAAATACCGAAATTGCTGTGGATTTAGTTCCTATAGATGCCCTTTTTGATAGAATATATTTCTTCAGTAGAGATCAAATTATACATTTGGAGGTCGTCCGTAAACCGAACTGTGAACTAACGAAATAATGATTAATGTGTTATCCTGCGATTGGTTATACCTTTTTATCACCATTTTAAGATGCAAAAAATGCCTAGTGCTTTTTATATACATGCACGATGTCGACATACTGCCGATGTACCAAAACATTCTGGGAGTTATGTGTTTGATTTTTCTTTCGTAGTGCGACAGTGTTTTACCAGCAGACTAGATTCCTTGAGCAAGCCGGCAGTTTAGCGGCGAGCACTCTTTGACCCATCTTTCTAGATTACGTTTTGTCATATGATTTTCTTTTCGAAGATAGTTGAGTAAGTAGTCTTCCTGTATTATGCGTTAATCGCATGTTTATTATACAATAGGGAAGCGGGAAAGAGAAAGGGGAGGTTTGGGTACCCTTAAACAGGTTTAACCTTACCACTGACTTTTGTTAGTGCCGGTACCAGTCCGGCTATCCCGAGTTCCTATCGTTATTTGTGTTTGTCTTTTGGTTTTTTTTATATTGTTTTTCTAGTGCAGTTGGCTTGAAAATTGATGCATGTGATTGTAGTTTCCGGCCATTGTATCCTGTTTTTCTAATACACGAGTTTCAAGATAACAAACACACAAGCGCGATCAATGATTATGTCATTTGCTTTGAATTTCAGCTCAACAAAGATACTTGGAATGATAGTCAACAGCAATTAAAAAATAAAAAAATACAATCTTTATAAAGTCATACTATAAAACTGTAGTTCCTGAATACACGTTATTATTGATTGTCTTCAAATTGAATGCCAGACTCATTTACAACAAATAATGGGCTATTTTAGTTCACAATCTGTAACTTTTAATGATAACTGTGGACCATATAATTTATGCTATGGCGATTTGAGTAATAAAGTGCATTTTTAGACAACAGTTTGTCATAACAGTCCGTCTTGGCAATACAAGTTCAAACTAAATGTTCTCCAGAGAAAAACAGATAACTAATTATTTGTAGAAACAACAAATGAACAATACAGTAAGAAAATTCAAAATTAACTAAAGTTGGAGATATTTCTCTGGTAAATTAAAAAGCACCGTAGTTGATGTAAATTTACTTTCTGTATAAAATATATTATAATGTCTCTTATGAGCAGATGGAAGAAAACCATTAAATCGGAAGATGAAAAGTTGATAAGCAACAAATAATCAAAAAACTCTAAACAGAAAGACAAATTCAGCTTCGAACAGAACTTTCCTTAGGGAGATTCAACTTAGTTCTTGACATAATTTCTGAATTGAGATATTGTTAGATTCTAAAATAAATTTGTTTTTAGGGCAACCACTGAAATACTGGAGTACTGGGTCAGTGAATACCATCTAGGAGTCACAGTCCAGCATCAGTATAAATAACTCTACTTGTGAAAATATTCAACTAAAAGAAAGTAATTTCTTTGGTCAGTCAATATCTCACAAGCAAAAAGGATCAATTCCATGAGATTCGATTACTTTGAAACATTTATTTTGATTCAAATTGATTGCGTGCTTGTTAAAATACTTTCATTCTACTGGTTTACACTATACGTAGAAGTCAACATCATGTCTTTCACTTATGTCTTTTTATCACAATGATTCAGCCATTTGTCCTGCGGCATACAAAAAATGATATTCTGTTAAACAAATCCTTAGTTATAAATTAAACAATTCAACCAATTTCTGAATTTGACGAACAAAAAATTACACAAAACCTACTCTTGTAAATGTAGGCTTAAACTTACTTTGCCCGAGCTCTTTTAATGACCAACCATCATATGTCTCGGGTGACTTTTCAAATGCCTTAGATATGGTCAACATGAGAAATTGTATAACATCATCATTACTTTTTATTATTTCACTTTCTGATTCATTCACAATGTCGGCTAGTTTTGCTAAGGAAAGCAGTCTGACCGTATTGTCGTGAGATTCTAGATAAGACTTCAATGCATCAATGCAGTCTACAGACCGGATTTTACACACATAATCCTCAAACATGGCAACGTTATGCAACACTGTCATCAATAAATCGAGTATATATTCTGTTCCCTGTAACAGTAATGTATGTTAATGTTGAAAAGATACCAGTTCATGTATTTCTTGTTGTATCATATCTGTAGGTAACATCAACTTATAAAAGAATATAGAGGAGAAAGATATTTATGTCACAGATTGCCAAGACGTAAAATTATCGGATTTTTTTTTCTTGGGGTAACATAAACGAAAATTTTAAACCTTGCAAAACAAAAAATCGATTCTCTTGGTTGAAACATTGTCACATGACATGGGATAATCTGGATATTGTTGCTCTTAATTGTTGCAAGCGTTGAATACAAGTAACCCTTTTATTCATTGGTGAATAACCCCAGAAACTAACAATGTCCGTGAAATAACCCTATTATTCACAGGTGAATAACCCCAGAAAGTAACAACGTTTATGAAATAACCATATAGCTTTACCCTGTCCAGTGAAAAACCCATATGGGTACATTTAAGATTTTGAAGTTTTATGACAATTATATTTTGTTTAAGATTCAAAAATTGTAATAATATTTCCATATTTTACAAAAGGATATGGCGTAATTGAACATGAGAACATAACGCATATGTTAACTCCAACTGCAATAATTTTAATGAGCTTTATGGCCATTTCGGAAATTCCATGTTTGTTTTGTATAATAAACAGTTGCGGAGAGCGTAAAGACTGCTGTAACAGCGCTCATAAAGTTATTGGAATTTACATATATGTCTAACCAGTCGTCATGGTTTCCATTGTCGTCATATTTTCAGTATTTGCTACTGCCCGAATATAAAATAATAAATATTGGAAAAATGTTACTTAGGTCACGCCTTCCTCGTCAACTTGCGCGTCAATGTAAACAATGAAATATACATTTACAAAAACCCTTAGGATCGTACAAATTCTTTTACTCAACACTAGTCAATTTCCTGTTCAAAGGCATAGCCAAATATGATTATGTTAATTTCCGAAAAAAAAAAGAAATTTTGTTTCCCATACTTCAAATATGATTTCAAACAATAGACTCATCCTCAAGTTGGTTAGTCCATTATTGTCGCCAATATTTTTCGTATGCGAAACAAAACTTCTATTATTCTACATATAGTTTTTTTTTCTTTGCCCGGAAGAAGATTCAAAACTTGCTTGATTAAATAGATGACAGTGTTTTATGTTACCCGTTTTGACTTCTGCTTTAGATGGTGTTCTGTCCAGTTTTTCAATTTTGTTGTTATTGTTTGTAGAAATTTTGACTGTTCGGAAACAACGGCAGTAGAATACCGAAGGAACACACAAACCTGTGAGTTGCAGTTAGAACTATTGACTAAGTATAATAGCATCTTTCGAAGCGGTTTAAAATTCTCCTTATTTCCTGTTCCGGTTAAAATTTCTTCGATTATGTTGCAGTAAATTATTAAAATCTCATATTCAATAGAATATTTTGTAAAACTCTGAATTAATATTTCTTTGTTGTCTTGTCTTGTTGCAAATATCATAAGATCGCTAAGTTCTGTAACAGACTGTATAAATTCAGTGGAAAGTAGACCCCTGGGTGTCCTCTGACTTTGCAATTTTCTTATATTTTCCATTTGCTGTTTGGAAGTTTCAATCACGTCTTTTTGATCGTTGTTTTCTTGATCATTTGATGCAGAACTGGATATGGCTGTAGATTCTCTTGCGATCACAGGGGTAGTTACAAAATTTTTGACATCAACCGAATGAGTTGAGTCAGCTCCTTCTGAGTTTTTCTGTAAAAAACACAACCTTAGAAAAAATGAAGCATATTCAATAAGCATATTCAATTTTACATAAAAATATGTTATTAGTGAGAAGTTCCATTGTAAAGATACTTGAAACTTGTTCGTTTTCTATTCTATTATGTTGTATTTAACTCTTTTATTCCTATCTTCTTTTTCTATTTCGTAATGTATATTTGCATGAAAAAATAAAGGGATATAGAGTAAATGCATATGGGACAAAATCCCATAAATACATGGTAAGATAACGCTTTCATTGTTTTTCTTAATCTTGAAGTCACTCTGAGGCCTTCAAAAAAGAGCAAACACTTTTACCTCTTTGCAAGACCAAGACAGCCCCTATCAATGGTTTAAGCGGAATATATGTGCTAAATGTGGAACAACGCTACATCAGTTCGGTGCTTGATATCATTTTGTCATGGATGCAGGGTTGTCAACATACATAACATATCGGGTAAAGTACTCTTACAAACACTGTCATACGTTGCCCGACAAGGGGACCAATAGACGATACAACATATAATTGATCACAGGGCATATTTGAGGTATACATTCAAACGAAAATGTCGATGCAGCCAGTAAAGCATTCAAGCAATATCAAATGTAAAAGAAAATAATCAAAATATAGAAATATGGACATGAGAGCTGTTAAAAAGCCAATTTTGTTATAATAAAAAACAACAAGACCAATTAAACGTCTGGACCTGCGTCACCGGCACTCATGTTCAACCGAGAAAGTGTTTTTTTTTCTACATAACAGAATGTCATGTATAAGTTTGTCAATATAAACGAGTATCCATTTACCTTATTACCAAAACATTCTTCAAATTCAAGTTATAATTGCGATACTATTAAGTACAACGCTATTACTGTAATAGATAATAAAAGGAATAATAGACAAAAAAGAAGAAAAAAAACAATACTAAATGTACAAAGTTGAGCAAACCATAAAATAGAAATAGTCTATATCACTTGAGCAAAGGTGAAAACCATACATGAGTTTCAAATAAACACCTATTTTGAATCTTTTTGGGAAAATATGTGAAAGCACTGCAAAAATTCCAGAATATTTGCCCATGATCAGTGCATTCAAAACTCTGCAACGTCTCTGGACAAAACTGAGTACCATGATGAATATGATGAAATAATGTACCAAATTCAATTATGGATAAATTTGACATTTTTAATCAAAACTGGCCTAAAAGGGAGGTTCACATCATCAATGTGTTCAAACAAAAGTGCGAACTGTCAGAGGTATTTAGTCAGAGACATGAACAAACCAGGCACTGTAATGTTAAAATATGATGAAAAAATTACTAAGTTCAGCAATGCATAAATTCGACATGTTGCCAAAAGGATGGTGCACATTTTCATTGTGTACCAAACAACTGTGCAAAGTTTCAGAAACATCAGACATAATATGTATAAGTTTCAGATTACACAAACTTAGTACCGTAATGCTAAAATTTGATAAAAAAATGACTAACTTCAACAATGGTTAAATTCAACATTTTTTTTTTCAAATCTCACCAAAAGAAGAGGTGCACATTTTCAATGTGTCCAGAACAATTGTGCAAAGTTTCAAAAGAATCAGGTATAAGACGTATGAGTTTCAGATTACACAAACTCAGTACTGTAATGCTAAAATCTGATGAAAAAATTACTAAGTTCAACAATGAATAAATTCGACATTTTTTTTTCAAATCTCATCAAACGGGTAGGTGCACATCTTCAATGTGTCCAAAATAACTGTGCAAAGTTTCAGAAGTATCGAGTGAAAGGATTTAGAGATTCAGAGTACACACACTCAGTAACGTATTGTTAAAATTTGATAAAAAATGACCAAGTTCAACAATGGATAAATTCGACTATTTTTACTCAAATCTCACCACAAAGGAAGGTGCACATCTTCAATGTGTCCAAAACAACTGTGCAAAGTTTCAAAAGCATCAGATATAATTTGTATGAGTTTCAGATTACACAAACTCAGTACTGTAATGCTAAAATTTGATGAAAAAATTACTAAGTTCAACAATGGATAAATTCGACAATTTTATTCGAATCTCACCAAAAGGGTATGTGCACATTTTCAGTGTGTCTAGAATAATTGTGCAAAGTTTCAAAAGTATTGTGTCAAAGGTGTCTTAGTTTCAGATAACACACACTTGGTACCCCCAAAGCGTGACGGACGGACGGACGGAGTCAAGCGGCTCCTGGACCTGCGGTTACATCAAACAAATAACTAAAGCTAAAAAGTACCCATTCTGAGCTCGTATTAGTTCGTATTACAATGCTTATTATAATAAATCGAATACACAAATGAAGGGATATGGAGTAAATGGAAATAGGACAAAATCCCTATAAATACGTGGTAAGATTACGCAAATGGAACAACGCTTTGATTGTTGTTCTTCATCTTGAAGTCACTATGAGGCCTTCAACAAAGAGCAAACGCTCTTACCTCACAGTAAGTTCAAGACGGCCCCTAGCACCGGTTTAGGCGGAACTCACTTGCTGAATTTCGAACAACGCCACATCCACCCCTTTTATTTCATTATTTTTGATGCATGCGGGGTTGTCAACAAGCATAACATATCGGGCGAAGTACTCTTACAAACACTGTCATCCATTGCCCGACAAAGGAACCAATGAATAGACAATACAACATATAAACGATCACAGGTCACTCATCGAGTTGTTTGTAAGATAACTTGGCAATCAAAAATGGGAGATGTGGGCAATATATAGACAGACGGCCAGAAAAATAGTTTAAGTTTTTACAAAGCAAGAAAGCCAAATGTTGAATTTTGATAGTGCATTTATACGAGAAATTCTCACATGAACAAGTACACCATAACTGACAATATATAGAGCATACACCTCAAACACGGGGGATCTTTTTACGGCCTCCACACTGCATTAGGTAGACCGGAATTCTAATTCACTATTTTAACACGACCATATTCTCTGACCCCCTTGTGGCATGTTTGCTGAAAATTCAGTCAAGTGTTTTAAAATATCTATATTTTTAATTAACTTAGACATCCAAATTCAATGTGAATGTCAATTACCACTACATCTAAGTTAAATGGATAATGCAAATGCAAGAAAGAGAATTAAAACAAAACAAGATAAAACAAACTCTGATTACTCTTTATTCAGGTGCCAACTCCGACCTGCCGTTGGATGTGGGGTTTTATCACCGTTCATTGAAGATTTTATGGTGGCTTTGAGTTGTTATTACTCCCCTTTAGGTCGTTGTCTCTTTAACACATTCCCCGTTTCCCTTCTTTTTTCTATCCGATTCAAATCTAACAATTAGGCATCCAAGTTCCGTTGTTGGGAAAACAAAACGTAATTTAGGTTTACGTCCATAGTTGTGAAGTTCCATCCCATTAAGTTGAGAATATATTACCAATTCATTTGTCCTATAAAGCTTGTTTGGAAAATAACAAAACGAGTGTGGCCGTCAATGCAGACATTTCTTGACTTCGCCTTCGATCAATATACTCTTTTTAATTTCAAATACATCTGCATTGATTCATTAACGGTTTATGACAGGTTGGGGATAATAAGCCAAATGGGGTACTATACCTCATTTTGGATATTATTTCCAGAATCGGATACTTTTATTAATTATATTTATAAATTGTAAACTATTTATCTGGGATTTGTAATTCTTTGAAAAATTTCAATTATATAGATAAAATGCAACAACCGCCCAAAAGAAATAACATAAATATATATCGTTAACACAGCAAAAGTTGTAAGCCTCGGTAAATTACTTTCTAAAAATTCAAAATTTTAATGTTTGCTATGTACCGTTGTTCTTTGAGTGTAAAGTTAAAAGTCTGCAAAATGTCATTTTATGAGTAGGTAGATTATTTCGACTCATTTTGTGTAAACGAATCGAAAAAACAAATAACTTAAAAGAAGTGTTAGAATAAGAATTACTTAACCTGAATATCCTTTGATATTGACGGGCTGCAACCCATGCGTGATATCAAACTGTCAAATGATACGATGTTGAGAACTTGTATTTTTCATCTCCTATTTTATTTCTGAAAAAAAAACGATTTTTTTCCGATATTTGATAAAAGTTGTTGAAAAAAAACTTAAACACATCCAAATACATACAATAATTCCATTCTACACGAGCAGGATTTAATTCGTCCTTCCACATTTAGTAAGGCCGACATCAAAAAACATATCTGGTATGGCCTTTGACATAGGACAGTTAGTGCATTTTTGCATAACAAATGAAAAAAGTCAGTATGTAGCAAAAAAAATCAAACACTGAATCTAACAAAGAAAAGTTTGCTGTGAAAGGATATGACTACGGTAAAACAAGAAATTGTCTATTATTTTATGATCTTGCACACAACTATTTAAGTAACTTCAATCTAGTAACAAGCAAATGTCCTTCAAACAGTCCAGCCACTCTGATATCACCACAAGATATACGTATTTTAACATATACGAGTTATCTAAATCAAATACCTGCAAACCTATCATGTCACCTTTTTGATTCATTAGTTAAACCCATATTAACATTTAATAGTGAAATTTGGAACATGGATTTATCCTACTACAACTCGACAAACAGAGCTGAGCGACAGAACTCAGAGGCTGACTACTTAAATTATCTTGACAGATCACCTATAGACAAAATTCATACTAAATTCTGAAAATTTACATTAGGAGTTAAAAGATGTGCCAGTAATATTGCAACCAGATCAGAGTTGGGTAGATACCCCATAGATTGTTATATGTTATGTCAATCATTACTATATGAAGACAGATTAAATAGTCTGTCTATAAATCCTATCTTAAAGGAGGCTTATGAATTGTCAAAAAATATTGATTCCCAAGGAACTTATTCTTGGTTCTCTTATGTTAAATTTATAAGAAAAATATTTCAATTGGAAACCTCTGATAGTCTTCAAAATTGGAAAAGTAATAAAAAATATTATAAAAATTTGTCGAATAACCATTATATGAAATATTATGAAGAAAAGATAAAAAGTGTAGACGAAAATAGTAAACTTCACTTATTTAAAAATATTAAAACTAACTATCATTTCGAAAACTACTTAAAAACTAATATTTCAGAATACCGAAAATTGATATGTAAATTCAGAATCAGTGATCACCAATTGGCAATTGAATGTGGCAGATACAAAAAAATTTCACGAGAAAATAGACTCTGTAACACATGCAAAGTACTAGAAGATGAAAACCATTTCTTTTTTCATTGTAATTTAAATAAAGATTTAAGAGAAACTTTCTTACAAAAATTCAATATAGACAAAAACTTAGAGAAAAACAAAATACTTAATATTGTCCTAAATCCGGTTACTAATCAACAAGTGAAATTGCTTGGTTCCTTTTTAAAGCAGTCGCTAGAACTGAGGACAGGGGGCATTTAATTTCATTTGCTTTATATGCATGTTTGTTTAAAATGTATATTGTCACTTTTATTTGTTATATGCCTTTGGCCCTTGATTGGGCGTAAATTGTGCATTTCTTTATTAAAGTATTAAAGTATTAAAGTATTTAAGCTGGTGGCCTATTATTATTATTTTTTAAATAAAACAGCATACCCTTATACTGAATCTTCCAGTAATTTGTTGAGAGAACAAAAACGCTTTCGACGTATATCAACGTACACTAAGTTAGCAACATTTTGTAGACAGTTCTTTCCGGTTTACAATTTTCAGGTTAATTTTCACCTGCTTTATTTTGTCTCTTGGACTTTGGTCCTTGACAATTCTTTTCGGTAATATTGTTATAACCTCTTTTTATATATCTGTTTCATACTTAGCAAGATTTTATCAGGATCAATATTCCCTTGAACAGTAAAATTCTTCATAGCGTAAAAACCATAGAAAAACATATACGTGTTGCCTACCACAAAAACATTACAAAGATGGACATAGTTTGTCTCTGGCACTTGTAATATACAATTTAATTCTCCAGTCAGAATTTTGTATCATAATGAATCCTCTCAAAATGACGGTTAAAAGGCAAATTAAAGTCTTCAAAGTCAAAATACAGAAGCAGCAAAATCTGTTAATCATAGACATAGATTATAAAACTTGAATGCCTTTATCCTACGGTTCAAAATACTTTAGATTCTGACATTTGTTTGTTCCCCTGACATTCATTGAAAATAAAACATAATTTCTTAAGTTGTTTTTCTTTGAAAGGATTAATGACAGGAAAATGATTTTTTATTCAAACTTCAAATGTGTTATCGCGTGTACGTGTAGAAATAAAAGAAAATTATATAATAGTATGTATATTACTTACCAACAGTGAAAAATAACTTCAGAATTAATATTAGAATATAATGCTGATGTCGAGATGACTTGAAAAAATCACAGAACGAAATAAAGCCCTACAGAATAAAATTGAAGTAAAAATTGATTGTTATGGTATTGATATTTCCAACCTACGCAAAAGATAACAAAACGTTTTTAATTGCTATCTGGTCTGTAATTGTTATTTTCACATTTCACTAATCATATAAAAAAAAAATATCTTAAATAGGCTGATATGCAATTAGTACTTACGAAAGCCGGATAGTGTCAATAGATTTTTTTTTATTTTCTCAGTAAAAAAAAAATCTCGCAAAAACAAAATTATCTCGTTATTTCGAATTGAAAAATATTTTTCTCAGAAAAACAAAACTTATTGCGTTATAACGCGATAATTATCTCGTT